>KI911125.1:642417-661792 GCA_000482085.2 Cladonia metacorallifera KoLRI002260
CGGGGGCGGGGGGGCAAGGGGGGGGATGGATGGGGAGGGAGGTGTGCTTAATTAGGTAAGAAGCATTGAGTGCTCTGCGAAGAAGAAAAGATGGGAGAGCGAGCAGGGGGAAGAGAGATTGGTGGGGATATATGCCTGTGTCCGGTGATGTTGCTGAGATTATCTGTGTTGTTGATATATTAATACGGGTTATGAATGAGAAAGACCCAGCTGGGAAAGTAAAGTATACGTGAGGCACTTACTTGAGCATGAGGAGAGGATGAATAGAGGGAGTCGGAGATTTTGGGGGAGGGGGGGGAGAGGTGGATGAATGCGAGTTGAAGAAGAGGAGAGGATGGAGATGTGGGGGAGGTGGAAGGAAGATGTTTGTGAGTGGAGGTTGAGGAGATGGCTGGAGCTTCTTGCTCTTGAGATGGGGTGAGGAGCGGTAAGGTCAATTGGGGGAATACTGCATGTCAACGGCTTCATAGATAGGAGTGTGGGAATGAGGGGGAGGAAGTACGGCGTGGGATATTGCTGCACTCTGATTGAGTAATGCGGCTGGAGATATTTTGGAGGAGGGGGGAGGGAAGATGCTGGGTATTAAAGCTTGGTTATTGGGATGAGAACATGACGTGGTGGTTGAGATAAGAATTGAATCGTTTCAGTGAGTTGATTGCATTTCGTTTGTTTAGGCAGTAGATTTTGCATTATATAGTAAGAAGGTTGCTAGAAAAGAGAAAATAATTTGCAGTGGTGCAATTTAACAAGGTAAAGCAGAACATGCCAACACGACAGAAATATAACCTGAACTCAGCCGCCTCTGGATATAGGTGAGTTGCTGGCTCATTGCTGTTGTTGTTAGGGTCTATCAAGTAGCTCTTTCCCATTTAGGTGAGTTGCTTGTTAATACGTGAGCTGACGGCTGGGGTGTAAAGGGTGAGGTTCAGGCGCAGAACTTTGCGCAAAAGCGGCAATAAACAGAAACCACCATCCGCTATCATCGTCGCTTCTCCAAGCCTTTTTTTTCTTCTCAACAGTCCCAATTTACTCTTACGTTCATCCTTTCTTTCTCATTCCCTCCCCAGCGTAAGTCCCAAGACATGCCTGGTCACACGATCGTGACATCCGCCAGCTCTGCGTCTTGGAAAAACTCCGGGGTCATCGTTGAAAAGCCAATACGACGAAAATGTCCAGTTTCGCCGGGTACTGGCCAAAGGATCAACGCAGAGATGTAAGCTCGAGAGCCCTCAGGAACTTTATCGCGCATAATGTCGAGGCACGTCACAGTCTTGGCTCTAGCCTCCAACATATCTTCGATGGCATCCATGCATACCCAGCAACAGTCTTCTTCCTCGCCTTGGCCGTCGGAAGTTTCTGACGTTTCGTCTTCTGATGACATTTCGTCGTCTGATGACGTTTCGTCGTCTGATGCAGTTTCCTTGAAGATCCTAAGTCGGCCGAGACTACAACAGCCAGGTTCATCCTCAAAACGCATGGTGGTGGTGTGGCCTCGCAATTTGATGTAGCCGCTAAGGTATCGTCCAAATGACGACCCTGGCATAGTCTCACAGCGGATGTCAAGCACTTCTGCAGAGGTGCACTTGTCAGGATTTGGCGTGAGGTACGTGTCTGAAATGTACCAGACAATGGGTCCGCTCCTCGATGCCCATGAGAACGAAGGTGCAACATATGCTGGATGGCGATTGCTGCCTCGACCATCCACTGACTCCCACTGCAAGCCGACGAGGATGTTGTACTTCCAAAGGCCTGCAAAGTACTCTCCGAGGCATGGACTTACCCTATCAATCAAGCTAGATAAAGCCACTAGGGTGTCTGCTGGGTGGGTCAGGCCTTGGGATGTAAAGGTTTCACAAAGAGCATTATAGGTCTGCCATACAAGTTGCATGCGTTCCTCGGATTGCAAAGCTTCCGACTTCTTAAGGGTGCGAGCAAAATGCGCTTTCTGATGATTCCAAGTTGAGTCGGCGCCGATGTGTGTGACGTGGGCCATTCCGCCACATTCACAGCGTGCATTTTCATTGCATTCAAAACATATCTCTTCTCGTGTACTGCCAAAATGGAGGATTCTTGAGCTGAAAAGGCGCTCTTGAAAGCACCAAGCCCTTCCAAACCAGCAGTTGATATCATCAGCTGGGTTCACAAAATTATCATGATTGAGGGATTGGCGGACAATCACGTCTGTGTCTCCAAAGCTGGCGATTCTGTCGGTGAGGCCATCATGGTTACATCTTTTCTCTTCCTTTTCTAGGGCTAGTGTGCTCCCATGAGCTGCAAAGACCACGTAGGCATTTTGATAGATGGCGCTCATTTTGGGCGATTCAGCTAGCCAGTCCGTCTCGTCGCCCTGGATGATGCACAAGGAGTCGATCCAGATGTAATTTATATCCAGCCGAAGGGATACCCTGATTGCGTCTTGGAAGACCTCGGATAGATCTCCCCACGGAATCCCCCCAAATCTTTCATGCACATTCAGCGACGTTGTTTTGATAGGCTTGCTGCAAGCCCAGTAGTGACTAAGCGCGACGTACTTGTACTCGGTCTCATGATCGGTAGAAATGAGGGTAACGGTAGGATCAGCTGTATCTGTCGTGTGTTCGACCCTCAGCAATCTAGCAGGCTTGGCTCTCTGCGCAAGGCTGTTACATGAAGAGTGATTGGCGACGCAATCCTCAATCCATTGACTCAGCCGCTGGGCACTAACGTCACTGAGGACGTTGGGAGCTACCTGCGCAGATGATCCGAATACGCTCCATAAACTAGGGTTGCCTGTTCTATTCAGCACTGCTAACCAAACCATAACCCCGGCAAGTTTTCAATGATGTATGTGCAAATCTCTGATGATACACACGATGCGTTATATAAGTGCGAATAAGTGACTCTCACCTTCTCGAGTAAAGTAATCAAGAGCTGTCAGAAGTCGGTTGCGATCATACGTAGAATTACCTCTTGGCTCGATCAGAAGCAGTGCCTCTACGTATCCATTCTTCTGCTTGTAATTCAAGCTCAGAAATATTTTTCGTTCGTCGACTAGTCGATCAGCAACGGGCTCCAAGCCATCCAAATTCTTGTTGGCCAGCATGTAGTATTCCTCTTGTGTATATTCGTCCGTATGGTCAGCCAAGGCATCCAGATAATTGAACCTGTTCCATTTGGATTCCCACAAAAAGCGGTATTGTTGCAGGCCTAGCCAGATTGTGCAACAAAACTCGCATGATCTGGCGCCTTCTGTCAGAAGTGCGACAGTTGTCCACACATTCCAATCAACGCTAGAGTCAACTGCAGACTCAGACGCATCTGACTCTCCCAGATCAATATCAGAAACATAAGGCGCGTGTCTGAAGCCACAGCTGCCAGACAGATTCGCTCGCGGAGAGATGATCGTTCGTTCATAGTTAGGCTGCCGGGTGGTAGGGTCCTTGCGGTAAACGATTATCTGCCGTCTGCCATGCCCAGTCTTTTTTGCCATCAAGCCATGACGGTCGATGTGGTTGTTCATTTTCGCCGTCGAGCTCTTCGATATTCATAGCAGGATAGGTTGAGCGTTCTGTGGCTGAGAACAAAACGTGTCTGCTGACAATTCCCTCATTTCTTAGGACTAGTCCCAATCTTCGGCGAGTTTAATACGCAACCACCACCAGGAAGCACCTCGCTGCCACCACGGTGCTATTGCCAATTATCTATCGCTGAATATCGTCCCTGTATCAGAATATATAGAGACCTCATTGTTATATATTATTAGGCCCTTAAACCGTTGCGGACGTTTATGATAATTAGCGTTTAGAAACTCTACCTTAAGGCTGCGCGAATAACCTAGGCGAATCATCAAGGGCCCATTAGGGGCCCAGACCCCTCTAGCAAGCCTATGACTCGACAATAGAACACACTACGGTATTCATTGTCGTACCGAGCCATTGTACTACCTTGACACCTTCAAAGCTCCTTTTTGAAAGATCATCTACTAATCAAGTTTTATTTTCATTAAATTGTCTCACAACATCAGACCATATCTTCGCCAGAACTGAGGTTCTGCATTTCAACAGGCCTACTACCACCATTCATGGCTCTCTTCGCAATTCTTACCTTCCGACCCCTGAGTAGCCACTGGAGATAGAGCCACCACACGAGCAAGGTGAACAGCGTAAGGGGCACAGCCGACACCAGGTAAATCCACCATAGCTCGCTCACTATCAGTTGCGGCTTCCCATTACCGCTGGTGTCGAGCACAAACAGATTCGTGCCCAGCAGACTTGAGATGAATGTTGCAGGGAGGAAGAACATCGTAAGTACGGCAATGGTTTTCATAGCGTAGCTGTCTTGTCTGGCCCCTTGTGCGATGCTGGCACTTTCAGTTGCGATTATCTGGCTCGTTACACTCTCCCTATTGGCCATCAAGTTATAGGTCTAGCGTCCAGTTAACCCTGCACTGCAGCTCCAGCATTATCAAGGGATCTCACCAGGCTAATCAAATTTTCCACTCTCCGCGATCTGCTCGCCAAGCGCACTTCGCGACCCTCGCAGAAACTCTTCAAAAAAAGCAAGCCGTCTGTCACTCGCTGATGGCTCTCTTCGTCGAGTGGGTAGGGATCTTGACTTGTTCGTGCCAGCTTTTCAAGTCTTCTCAGATCACTTAGCAAGCAATTCGCTGTGGATAAGTCCCTTTTGTTGATGTTTTCACTAGCGACCATCTCTCTGAAGAGCTGGTGCAGGGTTTGTAAGTGGACTTTTGTATCCTGTGCTGTCTCAGCGGTAACGTGAGAGTCTTGTTGGAGAAGTTGTCTTTCTAGCGTCTG
Organism: Cladonia metacorallifera KoLRI002260; assembly: GCA_000482085.2. NCBI lineage: Eukaryota > Fungi > Ascomycota > Lecanoromycetes > Lecanorales > Cladoniaceae > Cladonia > Cladonia metacorallifera. The sequence goes on from KI911125.1 coordinate 647,211, forward strand.
TAGGCGTTGAGAAAGATCCTCAAGCTCCCCGGACCGATAAAGGGCGCCTGCGAAAGAAAAAAGTAGGTGCAGTGCGAATGGATGCATTAGAGCCTGGGTCAATACTTCTCGATTGGGGGGTTGATCGCGATAGTAGTTGAGATCATCCTCGGCACGAGACATCTGATACGTTGTCTGTCCGTTCCGGAAATTGTACTGGAACCGCAAGGTACTGAAGTAATGGAAGTTATGGAAGGGGCCCCTGCGCCTGCGTTCGGGTTTCCTACGGCCGCAAATGTTATATTGAATCTCTGATGGCCTTGTAAATGCGTGCTAGATGAAATGGGAGCAATAGGCGTACCAAGCATGGTCGCAAAATCCCCTTGTTCGAGCGGTAATCGTGTGACAGCGCTGCGGTAGCATGACCCATGGTTAGAGGCTATTGAGCGCATCACTGGTATCTTTGATTCGACTTTTGGCAGTCTCGATTGGCTTGGCAACGGTTAATCAACGCACTGCTTCCAATGACTGCATTCGCGTACCAGAGCAGAATATGGGGTCCATCAGGGTTTCGAAGATGGTGCAAAAGCTTCTCAAGTATATCAGAGTCCTCTATACCTAAACGTTGTCAGCATCCATATCCAGCTTCAATGATTTCAGGCGGCTAGCCCTCCGTTTGATAGATCATAACGACATCTGAAGTACCAGAGCGATCTGGCGCCGGTGACCATCCATGGATGAGGAACTGCAAGTCCTTCATGACTTCCTCATCGTCTTCAACCGTATCTAAGCTGTTGTCTACTTCGAACTCTGCTCGGATGCCCGCCAGTGGGTTCGCATGATGGGCATCCGACATATCTCATGGATGTCGCTCTAGAGCGGGTTTATCTACTCGGAAGCACTCAATATCAATGTCCAAGAACCATGTAATCGAAGAGAAAGTGGGGGCATATGCAAGCAATGGGGGGCATTCACACCAACCCAAAGACAATTTCGGCCAATATCCAACCTGACCAGACGCACAGAATTGCTCGAGAGTTGAAATCGATGCTTCAGAGATAGGCAAACATCGCGGTATCTGAAGGGAGGTTCCCAGGCCTCAGCCTCAGACGATGCCTATCTAGTAAGATGGCGCATTTTAGGTTCTGTAGGCCAGGCGCTTAGAGCGGTCTCATTCGTCAATGAACGATTAGTCGTCATCCACTCTACTGTTCGAGGTTGGATAAGATATGGGCAGTCGACAGCAGTTTTCTCAAACAAGCCTGACCAGCCTGGCTCTGGCTTGTCCACCCTATTCGCATGAATGATTGTTTCTTGGATTCCGGATCCAGTACTGTTGAGCACTCAACAAGATGCCCCACAGGACTGTGGATACAGGCACGAGTACGTTGAAAACCACATTAGGCATAAGAATCTCTTATGTGAGAAGCATATTTTCCCACGACGATTCAGTGGTCAATTATATTTGGAGGTGTCTAAGGTAAATGACTGAAGGACGGAAGTCATTCCGTTCGCTTTACCTGTTGTCGTTAGCTGTGTTTGCTATTCGCAACTCTCTGACTGCAAGCTTCAACCTTGCCTTCACCGTTGCTTGCACCTCCTATAAACACTCTGCATTTACCAATTCTCAGCTCCTGTTAGAAGCATATAGCTCCCGTGTACCACGCGACCGCATTCTGTCTGGCTTTGTATTACCGCCCGCGTAATCGACATTTGGAGACGCGTTCCAGCTTTTGCTTGCGAGTCCGTTTGGGACGACAGTGTTCGCGCTGAGCTGGTCTTGGCCCTGATTGCCTATTCAGAATATTTATTGCTTCTTAAGTCCGTGGCCATCGACGGCACCTCGAAAATGTCCCTGCTGACAGCACGTTAGGACTTGTCTCGTCAAGCTCTCGCGGTCCTGACCTCGTCAACAGTTATGAAAAGAGGAGCCTCTGTCCAGAATTAGGTGTCGACTGATAACCTTGCAGAGGGCGTACTGTGTTTGCGCTTTGCTGGGCGACGACCTCGTGTTGAAGCCATATAAGCCATATTCGATGAAGGAATAATCAAGGCTAGCTTCGACGCCGGAAATCGTTGGTGAAGAGTTATATCATACGTACAAGAGGTGCACAATTGTGGTCATGGTAAATTACTGCAGGAGGCTATTTACAAATACTCGAATACAAAGCTGTCTAGACGTTGCCTAAAGAGGTTAGGTTGCTATATTGCGACGAGGATGTTGCTATGTAGGCCGCTCAATTCACTTTCTTCCACTTGCCTCTTCGTCCAAATCCCTTGACTTCACTATGACTCAGTCAACCACCCTGCCTTTCAATACTTGATTCTCCATTATGGCTGTACGGCACTGAAGCACACATATCTCGCATCTTATTCAGAGCAGTCCAGCCTTCATATTCGAACTTAATACAGGCGTGCATGGCGCAAATGTTTTCGCCCCATGCTAGACACCGGAGTTCCTTCGAGTGTTTCAATGCTGATAATGATGAAGAGTCACAGGTCAATACTCCATATCTGCCTACTGAGGTCCCTGATAGTCAGCCCGAGACTTCAAATCCCGACAGTCGTACAAGTCAGCTAGAGATCTTGGATAACCAGCAAGATCGACTCATTCAAGAGTTCCTTAACGCTGCGTCGCAATCAGACTTCAGCAGCTTTTGCACCACTGCTACTGAATTGCTCCCAACACCTCTGCAACTCACCAAGGCATACGGATATCGATTTGTAAGTCTTGGCAGTGGTTCTAGTGCTTTCAGCATACTTCGGGGACACAATCCGAGGCAATGCTTTTCGATACGCACTTGTCTTCAAGGTGTCTGCCCCGCATGCTACCCATAACACCGTTGTCCGTCCAACTCGCTTCTTACCCCTCCACGAATCCACCAAAATTATAACCAACCTTTCTCATTCCCTTGAGGATAAGCAGTTGGAAAGACTCTTATATGCTAACGTTGCCCCTCAATATAGCCACTCCACAAGCAAGGAATCTGCTGCAACGGGCGTCTACCAATTGAGGCTCCCCAATACCGAACCCAAGAAAGCGAGAAAGAAATGGAAGAAGAGGGTACACAGCCATTGACCCAGCCTCGCTATGACCCTCGACGTGGTGGCCAAAGAGACTCGGTACCCAACGATGAAGCAGATATAATTTGCATCTTGATGCCATCGAATCATCCGGCTGTTGAAGCAGTAGCATTGACTGCTCAAGCGGCACCACAACATATCCTTCAAAACGGGAGGATGTCACAGTCGGATGATGACGATTTGATCGAGAACGAAGAGTCGTCAAAGCAGAACAGGAAGACTCAAGATATCGCTTTACGATTCTCTTCAAGGATTCATAGCGTACGGATGGGATTTACATTTGGCCGCAATCCAAAGTTTTGTGATTTGCTTCTTGGTAAGATCGACAATAAGAAATTCAGCAACCGCCATTTTCGCATATTCATAAACGAGTACGGTAGTCTCATGGTGGAGGACACTTCCACCAACGGCACCATAGTGGATGGGACTGCGCTCCGCTGTGAGAAAGCAAAGGTTCCTGAGGACGCTCGTCATCCAAGGCATACTCTCCACCATGGGGCCATAATCGAGCTTCCAACCATGTCTCGGCAGTCAGAAGAGGCCGTCAGGTTTATCGTACACATGCCGTCTCGAGAGGGATGCGAAGACAAATACAGGCAGAACTTGCAAGCATATATTGCTTATGTTGCGCAAGTGGCACGTCAAGCAATGGTCCTTGAGGAAGCTGCTAAGGAGGGTCACCCAATAACAATGCCACAAGTAAGTAGAATATAGGACAATTCCTCCTTCATGAAGGACGTGAATTTCTGACTTCAATGTAGACACCAATAAATGCTTTCGGAAAACCTCAACAGCAGGTCACAACTCCGCACGGCTCCATCTTAGCAGCAGCTACCTCGGGCAACAACAGCCACGGCCTAAATTGGAATGGAGGACGCAAATACAATGTTGTGAACAGAATCGGCAGTGGAGCTTTTGCTCTGGTCTACAAATTGTCATCAAAGAGAGACGGCGAGCCATACGCCGTCAAGGAGATTTCAAAGGACCGATTCATGAAGGACGGCCACCTCGGAATTAAGTTTCATAATGAACTTAACCTCATAAAGTCATTAAACCATGTGAGTCATTGTTGAGTCTGCAATTGAATGTTATGCAGACTAATAATGACTAGCCTAATATCGTTCGTTATATTGACCATCATGAGACTGATACCCATCTCTTCATTGTCATGGAATTCATGCCTTACGGAGATCTGACCTTGTGGACCACCCCTGGTAAAGCGATGCCGGAGTTCATGTGTGCTGATGTTGCGCGCCAAATGATGCAAGCCCTGGATTATCTTCACAAGCGTAACATAACACATCGCGACATAAAGCCCGACAACATTCTGCAGGCGACAGATTTTCCCTACGTCTTCAAGCTTTCTGACTTTGGTCTGTCAAAGATCGTCACTAGCGAAGAGACCTTCCTCAAGACGTTCTGTGGTACGCTGTTGTATTGTGCTCCGGAGATATATCCCGATTACCAAGGAGCCAAACAAGGCTATCAGCCCCCTACTAGGCGGACGCGAGCTGGTGATGGACGGTAAGCCACAAATGCTTAATCGTAATTGTTAATTGACTGATCGATAATGACAGGCCCGCCGAACCTCAGCCATACAAAGCTTCCGTGGACACATGGAGCTTGGCAGCAGTGTTATTTCACTTGATGTGCGGACGGGCACCATACCCCGGCACGCCCGGAGACAAAGGGGCTATCATGTTAACCACCATAATGAATCTACCAGTGGAATGGAATTTGTTAGATCAGGCGGGTGTGTCGGAAAATGGTATAGATTTCCTAAAGAGCATGCTGGTCATCGATCCTTCGCAACGTCCTTCAGACTCCACTCTTTTAGAGCACCCTTGGTTGCAGGGTACTAATGGTGCGCCTGCTGTTGGGACTGGAGATGAACTTGACGCATCTCAGTTAAGTCTGAGAGATAGAACAGAAGCAAATAGTGCACTTGATGAGGATGACGAGATCGAGCGGCGGGACAATAACCTCTGGCCCAGCCAATTAGGAATGCCAATGCCGAGAATAACACGTCCCCCACCCGTTGGGTCACATCCGCCCCCACCCAATCGTCTTTTCGGCGAGATTGGGTCTTCAGCACTTAGGAGCTCAGGTGTACTTGGTCAGGAAGCTCACGGAGCATTGGGAGTGCCTACGCCTACTGTAATACCACCCACCACTGGAAGTTACGACCCATCTTCCTCTAGCGCGTCATATACGGATGCACCACACGCTGGGTACACTAGCGCCGGTGCTCAAACAAATTCAGTCCGATATCCCGACCTTCACTACAGCATGGCCAATCCAACAGGTGCACCCAGCTTACTCGGTGCTGAGTCGCTCGTTAATAACTTTCACATGGCGTCCACGCAGTCCCGAAAGAGCCGAGAGATCTCACCGGCTCTCACCGGCTCAAAGCGGCCTATTGAGAACGCATCTTCCGAAGACGAGACATCAACCACCAAACGCCCAAGGACAGCCCACTCTGAACTTTCATCTACTGATCGACCTCAGTCAGCCGAGCCTCCCGCTCGACGTGACAGTGACGCTTCCCTAATTCCGACAACAGCAAACAGCCCAGCGTCAGCTCAAGACCTCAATGAGGGCGACAAAACATCTGACAAAGGTCCATCTCGACCACAGTCGGCTTCTAATTTGGTATGCAAAGAGACTTCTCACCGCGAGTCACCTGACATACCGAACCCACCTCCAACGGCCCCACCCTCAATCACCGCTAGCCTTCACCCTACGATAACCACGGACAATCCTGCCACGTTCCTTAGGCCTCCTGTCCGCTTCGGCAATCTAATACCCACCCGAGGTTCCATCCCAACTGTCCCTAGGGTCATAATATCCTCCAGGGCCACGACTTTCGGGCGTGATAAGAATTGCAATTTCGTACACCCTGACGCAATGGAGGACCGTATACCAAAGAATGCCATAGATCTTCAAATGTGGTACCCTGGAATCGAGAAGGATGTTAAAGCTGGAAAGACGGACATCGAGTCTCATAAGGACTTGGTCGCCGTAATCTCTACCCGCGCGAGTCGTTACATCAAAGTTAACGGGGTCCGTCTCATTATGGGCAAAGACCGCAAATACTTTGGGCGGCTTAGGACTGGGGATATCATTACTATCTTCGAGTTCGCAGAGGGCCAGACACCAAAAACTGACAAGGATAAAGAGTTCCTCCGCTTCCGAGCCGAATTTTTCATTGGACTAAGCAAGGAAGTGCGCAAGCCAGGGGAGCCATTCGTTGTGGAGACCGATGACGCGAACATTCGGCAAGTCCTGGGGAAGAAGAGCACTGAAAGCAGTGTTGCTGCTGTCTCTGCTCCTGGATCTGTAAGTCGTGGTAGTGTCAGGAGGGAGAGCAGCAGCACAGCTACACCGTAATCACTAGGAAATGGGGTCAACGCGCGTCGGAGATACATTGAAAGGAATGAACGTTGGATCTTTCGGCCCTACCGTATCTTCTCTCCAGCCGCCATAACCATCATCTGGACCTCCGCGTGGTGATGATCTTCGCCTCAATACAACACAACCAGCATCACATTTGTTACTACTACTTTACACACCCTTTACCAAATACTAGACTCCAAGTGCTGGAGAATGAGCGATCTTGCGAACATCATGCGCTGATTAAACTTACTTTTACGATGTCCTAACTCACATTAACTGGAGACACGACAGTGCAGCTATACTCCAATTTGGCGATCAAAGGCTGCAATGGATCGTGTGAGGATCTTCAGAGACGGAATCGTGTGGTTGGGTGATGGATTGAGTTGCGTATGTGTTAGATACGTTGGTTAGAAAACTTTAAGACAGGCCCTCTGTTGGCTAAAGCATTTGACATGCTTGATTCCGACCCCTCCCATACAATCTTTCCACTGCATAGCCCCCTCTAGTCTTTCCTCGTGTTCAGCACACGAGTTCTGGACTGCCTAACAGTGTAATCTGCCCCAGGTTGTAGCCACACTTTCAATTGGCTCGAGAGCTGGGATCTCTACAGAAAGACATGTCGTTGTGACAGGCAGTCCGGCTAACCCTTCCTAATCGCATATATCACCCCTACTGCTAAAGGAAAGCCCACGCCAATCTCCAAACCATGGAAAGCCTAAACAGGCAAAGTGTAAGCCACGGGCGTTCTTTAGGCGCCCCAAGCCCTGTCACGCCACGCACAAGCCTGTTTCCACATCCGGCTTCCTCCTATTCCTACACCATACCACATGATGTTTGTCACTTCCGCTGCGTATGTTGGAAGCAGGTCGTCTGCCCGAGACTCGATTTGAGAACACAATGTCGGGAAAAGCGTATCTTGCATTGTAATTACATGGACGGTCATGTACGTATGTACGCAGAGGCGCTGTTGTGACAAAAGGAGTAGCTACAGGCCACTGAAGCGTGATAAGCCTATACCACTGGGTCGGCGCCTGTACCTTAGGAAATTAGGTAACTATGTGGAAAATAGCTGCACGATAGCCCCGCAAGGATCCGACACCAAATGCAGATCCAAGATTTCTGTATGCTCATATGCGAATCGAGCTATTGAGGCATGCCTTGCGATCCCGGTTACGGTACCCCAACTTTTCAGGAGAAACAGAAACGCCATGACCCAACAAAGGATCTGCGTGGAAAAGCTCCGAGATAGATAGCGATAATACAGGTGATGGGTAAGGTCAATCAGGTCATACAAGCGCTGGGCCGCCCGTCGCTTATTGATTACTTTACATATCAAGTAATCACCCCACGGGGTGAGCAGCCCCTACTAGTATCACGCGGTTATCAGCAGCACTTTCAGCCTTTGATCGAGCGAGGCATTGTATCTGGCATGGACAGCGTCGAGTATGCACAACCATCAGGATCACCAACCATCAGCATCCCGCCCTGCCAGCACAGCACGATCCTGACTAGCAGCCTACAGGGACCAGCCCCGCGGCCCGCTCCTCAGCGATCTGCCGTTGCGCAAATCACTGACTAGCCAGCTGATCAATCGTCATATCATCGGATCTACGAAACGTGATGATCTCTTGTTTATGAGGTGAATAATGGGAAGATGGGGAATGCATTGTGGGCGTGCGATGATGAGATGATCGACTTCCGCGCAACCGGTCAAGGGGATACTGCAGGGATCATGCAGCGATCATGCGAGACCGTTAAAATCGGTGGGTCATTTCTTTTTTTGTTGGCTTACCTTGCCCCGAGGGGGAGGTGGGACGTGGAACACAAGATGAAAAGGAAAAGAGAGAGGGGTGGGTGGAGTGGCGGCAGGCGGGTCGCGTTGACGGAAAATGCACCGCCAGCCAGGGAGTACTTCCATACTTTCCATAGCAGCACACCTTAAGTCTTCATCACTAGGTAGTTGGTGCCAGTGCCACCAGACGGAGAATAGATACCTGTCCTAGTATAGGGTAGTTCCTGTCCACTACCCTACTAGGTAGGTAATGTACCTTGCTACTACGGCTACTTGGTACTTTTACACCTGCTACTACTAGAAGTACCACTAGAACTATTGTTTAGCCGATCGAAACAAGACAGACCTTCATAAAGGGCCGCCATGAACCCCCCCACAACCTTCGACACTTTGACAGTCCATACAGTCGCACCACACATCTCCCCCTCGGTTCGGACCTTCTACTCATAGACGAGGCGGAGTCATGTTTTAGACGATGGGGGATCCCTGCTACCTCTCTTGCGGTCCTGACAAGAAGCGGAGACGCTCGGCACAAAGACTGGCCTAGGATAACTCACTAACTGGACCTGCAGAGGATGACAGGATGCAGGGCCGGTAGCATCAGTGATGAATGAGCACCGCACGTCAGATGGGATACGATCGCCTCACTTTGATTCAGCAGGAAGCTGAGGATTTGTCCTTCCGGCCACTTGGCATTCGCTGAAAGCAGTACCCAAGCCAAAGGAAAGAAAAGTGCCTCGCCAGAGTGGAAGGATCAAGAAGCCTACTGGGGAGGAGAGGAACAGGGGGGCCACGTTTTTGTGCCTCGTGGTCTTTCTAAGCTTGCTGCAAGGACAAAGGGTACCCCTAAGGAACAGATCAATCAGAAGCTCGTACCACTGCAGTAGAGGGCGCACTGCCGGGGCTTAAGGGATTCTAGAATCCTCCACGGCTTTTGTTCCTTCCTTCGCAAGGAGGCCGGATGAAGTACTCTTTTCATCCCATGTCGCATTCCCCCAAAGCTCGGACCTTAAGGCCGTTGGAGATGGAATAGTATGACTTTGCACAGCTCAATCACTTAGAATACCATATCGCATACACCGTAGACAGCAGGTTGTAACGAGTAGAAGCAGTAGAAGCAGTAGAAGCATGTTTAAGTTACTGTAGATTACGCTGATCGTTACTCCATGGACCAGGGCCACCTGCACGCCAGACGCAAGGAGGGAACCCTAAGATTTCGACGGGGTCCCTGCTCCGACCGCACTTGTTCCCCAACTACCATCCACCCAATCTACCAATCCACCTTGCGACCGTTTGCGAATCTCACCTCACTTCATTGCACTCTCATTCAATCTCCCTGATTTCAGCTGTCTTACTTACTACATCGCTTACAATCTGCTCCTCGCATACCTTTCTCTCGTTAGCATCAGCCCGCCCAACAATGCCCTTGTGAACCGGATACAACCAACAGTTCCCAGGAGTCAACTGCCGAAATTCCAAGTTGGGGAGGGAGAATTCCACTGAAGTTCTCGAAGCAAGGTTCGCATGAACTGGAGATTGGGGCCATAAAACGAAAACCCAGCATTTGCTGGGTGCAGCAGCCGGCTTGTTGTGCACCTCCCAAACGACTCAGCTTTTGCTGTCACCAGGACGATTCACCACCCAAACACCATGAGCCGGGGGCTCTGAAGAATCAAAATACACAAATTTTGAACCCACAATTCCTCCAGAATTCAAATCATACCCAACCGATACAGACACACACCTACTGGCATTGTCGCAAACCTTCACTACATCCCTCGGGCAGCGGGCCAGCTGCAATTCTATTCTACCTCTCTCTGTGCTTGATTGCTTTCCAGCTCGAGGCTTGAACAATCATCACTTGCTTAATTCTTCAACTACTCCGTGATCAACCTCGTGGTGGCCACATACCTTTCCAATCAACACCACTGCGTGCGCTCGCGTGTCCCACATTCCAGTCACACGAGCCTTTTCGTCTGACCACATCTGGTCGAGTTTTCTACCAGGCGTGCCCTGTGGACTCGTAAGCTCTTGCAAGGTACATATGCCCATATACAAAAACCCGCCGTGGTCACTGACAGACGCAATTAGAGCGACAGAAATTCACAATGTCAGCACAATCTACTCGTATCTGGGAGAATGACACTTTGCCACCGGCGGCGAATAATTCGAAGCCCGCCCAGCTACCCTCGATTGCTACATTGACCAACGAGATACCGCATGGAGGCAACAACAGTCCTACATCCGCTGGATATCCGACCAATCGCTCTTCTGACCAATGGAACACTCCCCCTCAAAGCACCCGTAAGTATCAGTCCCAGTGGTCTTGCACATTGAAATCATACAACTTCCACTGTCGGGTCACTGCCCGTATTCAGCAGTCATCGTCCTAGCTTCTAGCTCCATGTACGAACTCTACTGATTCTCTACCAGGTTCTTCTGCATATTCCTCTGGGCACAATGGCTTTTACTACTCTTCTTCAACTTCAATCAGCTCTCCTCATCGTGCCTCCAATTCCAGTCAACCGGGAGCAACCTCACACCCTGTCGAATACCATACCGCTCAAGGCCCTGGCTCGCAAGCGTCCCCTGGCTTCGTTCCGCCTCAGCATAGCTTAGGTCTCCCCACGATTAATCAGCAATACCAAGATCAATCGCAGTATCGAGGCAGCCATGAGTTTCCGCCGCAAGAATCTCGCCGGAGCAGCCTCGGGAGCCAGGTCAATACAGGCTTCAACAATCTCCACATCAATAATGGCGTTGGCTCACCTTACAATAACCATAGCGGCAACCCTTCCCAATCATCCATTGCAGTCAGTCTTCAGCGTGATCGCGACATGCAGCGTGGCATACCTCCGGCGAACGGCATCCGTAATTCGGGGACTTCGTCGCTTCATCAGCATCCAATGTCGCCTTTGAGTCCGTACCCTGGCGAGTCTAAATCTGCATTTTCGTCCCGTACGGCGCCTGTTATCGCCGCAAACCCTATGAAGGAAGTCTATCATGCCGAAAAGCCTACAGCTGGTCAACCTTATGCATTTCCCGACCCTGAAATGTCGGACGTTAATCGCTCAAGTGGCAGTCTCGAGCCCAACGGCTCCAAGCTGTCACGTCGGAACAGCGATCATACATCAATTACGAGCAGCATCATTACTAACGACTCTAAGCTTCCTCCCGGTCAGCACCGCTTGGACGACGGTGAGAAAGCATTACCTTGATCACAAAGTATGGCTGTACTAATTAATGTAATTTCAGATCCCATGCCGGGCACCCATCATCACTCGCTTCAGCATAAGCAAGTTAGCAATCTCGCAAGCGAAGCCGATTCTCCAGAAGCGAATTCACCCTATAGCCGCACGCCGGCGCTTCGCAACAGCCATAAAATTGCTGAGCGCAAGCGACGAACTGAAATGAAACAGCTCTTTGATCAATTGCGTGCGCAGATCCCTGCAAGCCATGGCAGCAAATCAAGCAAGTGGGAGATACTGTCTAAAGGTATGCTGTCTTGAGCTCAGAATAGGACTCCTCAGCTCGGACCACTTACTGATCATTGCTTAGCTTCTGACCATATCCGAAATATGGAGACGCTTGTCCGAAACCTGGAGTCAAGCGTCAAGGTTGGCCGGGATGCTCAAATCCAGCTGCAACAAACTGCTCATGAGCTAGAGGCGGTGCGTCGCGAGAACGAGAACCTTCGCAATGAGAACCACCACATATTCCAGGAGGTGCAGCACTATAGAGACCAAGCTCGTCCGAACACTGCGACCGCCATGCACTCGCAGCCTTCGGTTTATGCTCCACCACCAGCGCCCTCCCTGGTCGATCCATCTCGTTCATTGCCGCCGCTCACCAATGGGATTCCCGCTGCTAACAGCATGCAAGGCATCCAATACTCGGATGAGCGTCGCTGAACATAATTCTTCATTGTTCTCAGCGTCCAAATTCTTCGGTTCAACGATCCAGGGAGCGTTTCACGGCCTGGACTCACTGATCACTATCCACCTTTATGAAAAAATTAGATTCATGAGCGCGGGCTCACATCATTCTCTGCATCGACCTTTCCTCTTACCACGTCTTTATGGGTTGTATCAAAAGTGCTTTTACCGGTGTTTGTGCTCGATACCCTCGTCATATCGGGATCTTACGATGACACATCATGCCTGGAGTAAAAGATTCTACGGAGGATAATGTTTATTACAGGGTTGGGCGTTGGTACGGTATATCTGGCTGCAATCACGGAATACCCCTCAGCTATGGAGATTGATGGTCTTCAAATGTGGTGTTATTTTCTTCGACTGTGCGACTAGCATCTTCTCATGCTCAAGTTTTCCGGATCGCAAGGACAGGTGTATTGAGGGCAACAAGGTTTCTTTATTCTTATCCAACGATCCCATGAAGGCCAGGCATTCGGCGTTTCTCCATGGTCGATATGGGTTCTTCAGTCGATATTGTGCGTGTACGACTTGCATTGCAGGACAAAATTTCTCCTTCCAGGTTTGCTGGAGAAGGGCAGATATCGGCGGTTCATCAGTCACGACACATACGGCCCTCTAGACCGGGCCCTTGTCAGCCTACGCTTCGTTTTTCGTTGTTGCTATTAGTGTATGTACGTAGATGGTATCAGGATTATAGAATTGCATAATAGCTTCACAGTTATATGGTTTCCCTCCGTGGCTTGGCTTTATGTGGCTATCTACGATGTTTTATCGAGCCTACTAGGCATAATAACATGTGCTGCATTACTGATCTGCTTTCTAGAAGTACAACAACTCCAAGAATATCAATACCTCTATGTACCGCTACACCTTCCTATTGGGGGACTGGCGACGTCATTGGTGGTTGTAGGATGATTTCTATCATTGCTGACTATCGCCACGAGTCGTTGCTCTTCAGCAATTACCCAACGTACGTGCTTGCGATCTGCTTCCAGAACTCTACTGACACGACTCAAAGCGAATCGCCACCCACCTCCTCCCTCAGCCTTGATTCACCATAATACGACAATGGCAGACCTTAAAGATCCTCACCGCAACACCAATGGCATCAACGGCCACCTCCCCAACAACCACACCACCCCTCCCCCCTCCTCTCCAAACGCCTGGTCCACTCCCGGCTCCGCAGCCTTCGACTTCCGCAGTACAACCCCTGCCTACCTCTCCTCCCCACCTCCCCCCCTCAATTGACACACCACCCAGGCGACACCGTCACCACCCCCACCGCCTCCATGCTAGCCGCCACCCAAAACTGCACCCTCCTCGACGACGTCTTCCGCGAAGACCCCACCACCCTCTCCCTCGAATCCCGCATCGCCTCCCTAACAGGCAAACCCGCCGCCCTCTTCGTCATCTCAGGAACGCTGGGGAATCAATTAAGCGTACGAACACATTTCGGTGCACCACCTCATAGTATCCTCGCCGATGCCCGCAGCCATGTCATAGCTTGGTATTGTCCCTCCCCTCTCCTACCCCCCTCCATCCCATCGGCATATACATAAAAATCCGCAACGAACAATGAGTAAATATAATGGCTAAACCCCCCTCCCCCCAAAACAGGGAAGCAGGCGGCATCGCCACCCTCAGCGGCGCCATGCCCATCCCCGTAACGCCAGCAAACGGCCATCACATAACCCTCTCGGACGTGCAAAAACACTGTGTGCTGTCAGACGACAACCACTTCGCCCCCACGCGCCTGATTTCTCTCGAAAACACCCTCGGCGGCACCATCCTCCCCCTCTCCGACTGTCGCTCCATCTCCCTTTGGGCCCGCCAACAAACTCCCCCCATAAAACTCCACCTCGATGGCGCACGCTTATGGGAAGCGGTAGCCGCGGGCGCCGGGTCGTTAGAGGAGTATTGTGCCTGTTTTGATAGCGTGACTATGTGTTTTAGTAAGGGTTTGGGGGCGCCGATTGGGAGTGTTGTTGTTGCTGATGAGGGGTTTATTAAGAGGGCTAGGCATTTAAGGAAGATGATGGGAGGGGGGTTGAGGCAGGCGGGGGTGGTGACGGGAGCGGCGAGGGTGGGTGTTGATGAGACGTTCTTAGGCGGTAAACTATCAAAAACACACCTTCTTGCGAAGGAGGTAGCACAGATGTGGTTATCCAAGGGGGGAAAGTTAAAGAGGGGAATGGATGTGGAGACTAATATGGTGTGGTTGGATCTTGAAAGTGCGGGGTGCAGCGTGGATAGGTTTGTGGAGGAGGGGGTGAGGGAGGGGGTTAGGTTGTTCGGAGGGAGGGTGGTGGTTCATTATCAGGTTTGTGGGGAGGCGGTGGGGAGGTTGGGGAGGGTTATGGATAAGGTTTTGGGTGGGAAGGGGGAGGAGGGGGAGG
>KI911125.1:662036-731645 GCA_000482085.2 Cladonia metacorallifera KoLRI002260
GTATGGCGGGGGGGTGGGGCTGATGGATGGATGGGCCGGGGTGGGAGTGGATAGACGTCCGTATATAGAACCAAATACTGAGGTATTTATAGATACTGCATTAGACCGCTCCCATCTCTCTCCCTCTTCCACCTAATTTAGTCTAAGCGTTGATTAAGGCGAGGGAGGTGAGGGGAGTAGTAGTTGAGTAGCTGCAGACGAGGAGTAGGATGAGTAGATGAGTAGAAGGGATGTTGGATACGCTGTTGTATATAGCACCGGTCATTCTAGATATCCATAGAAGTGTATTAGACTCATTCCAGCTCCCGTGCCTCTTTTCTCGATTTAGTCTAATCGTTGATTCTCTCGGTGGGGAGATCGGGGACAGCGGGATCGGGTTAAAAAGGGGGGGGGGAGGTGAGTAATGGGGTTAGGGAGGAGGCGAGGGAGGTGAGGGGGGTGGTTGTTGAGTAGGTAGGGATGAGGGGGGGGGAGGGAGACGGGGAGGGGGGATACGTTGTTGAGCACCGGTTATTCTAGAGATTTATAATGGTGCATTAGACCGCTTCCACCTCTCTCCCTCTTCTTCTCAGTCTAGTTTCATCGTTGATTTTCCCCCCATTCTCATACTGATTTCTTTCATTCCATCTCACCCCATCCACTCCTCACCCACCATCTACCCCATCCCATCCCCTCCCCTCCCACCATCTACCCCATCCCATTCCTTCCCCCCCCCTCAACACCCACCTCACACACTCCCCACCTTCCCTACAAAGACACAGAACCACCACAATCCCGCTTAGACAGTCCAAGCCACCTATCCACCATCCCTGTCTCCTGTTCCCTCCCCTCACCGTCCACCCCACCCCAGCCACTCCCCACACGCGCCATCCACTGGGAGGACACTTGATTATACTTTACGCAGGACCCGGATTCTGGGTTTCGGGGGAAAGGTAGTAAGGTAGATGCTATTCATTTATCTGTCTGTCTGTCTGTCTGTCTGTCTGGCGGACATTCGTTGTGTTGAAGCGTGGTTTGAGGGAGAGGGGGTAGAGAGGGTTGGTGCGGCGTTAGGAGAGGAGAGGTGGGGTGTCATTTGGTTGGCTTGGTTTTGGTTGTTGTCGGGGTGTGGTGGTTGCGGGGTTTGGTATTGTGGGAATATGGCGGAGGTTTGCAGTTGAGTTTTTAGAGGGTTCTGGGTTCTGAGTGGTGGTTTTTTTTTTGTTTACTTTTTCTTTCAAAAAGCATGGGAAGGATGGGTAATGCCAGCGCGTCTTGGGATGTTTGAGATATATAGGAGGCGAGGAGCAGGTTTTCAAGAAGCAGTGCGGAGTTATTTCGTGGTGCTGGAGTACATTTGTGCGGTGTTTGTTGGAGTACATTTGATGCGGTATTTGTTGGACTAGCAGAGCTGCGAGAGCGTTCTCAGTTGGGCCTATGCCGATGTCGATTCATGTAATGTTTCCATGCTGCTAGCTTGGAGTGTCGATTTATGCGTTGGATGATACTATATCAGAGTTATTTGTTCAACCTCGTGGCTCGAAAAGAAATCCTCATCTAGATCGACGTCTGTAAACAGCCCTTGCTTCAGCCAGCCATCATAGTGATATTCATTGGATCCTTCTTGACACACAATCGAGAGGTTCGTAGATCCCTTGAATGCCCACACTTGATATTCTTCTACCGGCCCCTGCTCCTCACGTCGTCTGCAGCGCATAACCTTTCCATCATCGATAAGAGCAAATTCGCACGAGCTCTTAAATTCCAAGGCGAATGACTGATTAGTGTCGTCACTAGAGTCATTGCTGTAAGTCCGATTTTCAGGGTCGCCACTACCCCCGATAAGGCCCAGGAAACCAAAAACCCATTCTTTCCAAATGTCAGTTAGAGTTTGGTGACGGATCTCGGCGGCAGTGGAAAGAATATTCTCATAATGTCGTTGTGTTTGTTCACCCACCATGCCTTTACTTCCGGAGAAGAACGACAAAATTTTGCCGTACCTCACCCCTTCCACAACCAAGCTCTGGCCATCTGTTGAAAAGATTCCCGTGTGACGCACAGCAGGTTCAGTGTCCCAAGGAGTATCTAAGATGAAGCCATTCACCCAGCTTGGCTGTCCGCCTACAGTATTGTCAAGAAACATGAGTATCCTTAAATCATTGGTGTTCTCTATGATGAACTTTGTGTAGTCTTTACACACCTGCCCATGCGACAGTCGATAATTCGGTGTGAGCTTTGTCGGAAGCTGTGCAAGGTTGACCATTCCTAGGAGTCCATATATATAATCATGAGGGACCGTAGCCATTCTTGGGCCCTGATTCCTTATGATCGAGAGGAGTTGATTTGCCAAAGACTTGTCTTGAAACTCTCGTGAAGCGATCATTTCTCTTAGAAACGTGGTGCCAACACTATAACTGACCAAACTCTCCGAATTGTGAACTTGTGAATCTTCGCGGTCCCATTCCCCGAATCTTCCGAATCTTGGATCGTGTTGAACGGTCTTCTCCCAGAGAGCTCGCTTCATAGCTGGTTCGAAACGGTAAATTGATTCTAAAGAGAACAGAGTATCTCCTATCATAGCACATGGCTTTCGTTGACTGAGGGCATGTTCTTGGAGCACCCATACCCTGCTGAACCAGTCGTACTCTATTAATTTTTCATACAGCTTGAATGATGCGAAAAGATTTCCACCCGGTTCTCGCTGCTCCGTTTCAGAAGGAAAAGTCGAGACCGGTTTTGGAAAATCGGGGAGTGGCGATTCAAGCTTTAGATAATGTACTAGATGCTCGAAGTCAGGTTGATCTAGGTTGAATTGTTCACCGGTACCTAGCCAAACTAAGACGGTAAAGGCCGAGGCGAAGATTGCCGTCATTTTCGAGATCTGCTTCGATCTCTCATCGATGTCACCCTGATTGATACAGAGTGCGTCAATCCAAAGAAATAAACCTGCCTCGCTGCTATCAGACTGTTGACCAAGACCCTCTTCAAAGGTTTTTGAGAGCTTATATATGTAAAGCAACGCCTTGTAGAGGTTCTGAGTGACATTGAAGTCTTGACCATTCACCATGACTGGATGCGAATTGTTTGGGTCTCCCCAGACGTACGATAAAGCAATGTAGGAGGGAGCCTTGGGGAGTTCAAACTGTTCTAATCGCAGCTCAAATGGGCTAGAACCGCCCTGGTTTTTCTTGAAGCTCACCAGGCGAATCTCTGAGTTCCCTAGCGGTCTGTATTCCAAGCTTGTCTTCTGATCTTCCATTTTGCCAGGACGCATGCAGAATCTGGTGAAACGCAGGTTGCACACTTGTGTGAATTGATGAGTAAAGACACTTACGGAATTACAATGCAGAATGGAGCCTGGAAATAGTCGGGGCCGTATGTACACGTATCCTTAGTAATCTGCGGGTGAAGCGCTGTTTGATTGGAGAATTGCCGACTGCCTTGTTGATTCTTGCGACTACCCTCGTGCATTATGAGGTTATGAGAAAATCCAAAATTTAAGGACATGGAAGCTAGTATTTGTATGCTCCTATGTTAGCCTAGATAAGGCGAGGTTTGCCGCATAAATCACTCAAGCTTGTCGTTCATAAATCATGAGTTCATCAAGAAGGGCATTTAATCGTCAGAAGCATCATCAGAATCTTCACCGTCGTCTGCCGGATTATCATCAAGGCTCCGATCCGTTTCATCCTCTTCCGCCCCATCATCCTCCTCTTCTGCGTCATCATCATTCTCTTCTGAGTCACCGTCGTCGACAATCCCAAACTCTCCAACCAAGTCCCACCGGTCTCCCTTCGCCATACGACTAACATACTTCACGAATCGCATGGTTCCTCTGTCCCGCAAAACAACGCCTAGACAGTTCCATCCAGCAGGCATACTGAATAAGACTCCATCATCTCCATCGTCGCCACTTGCTTGGTAGATTGCTGGATCTTGCTTTGCTTTCTTGGGATTGGTTACCTTTGTTGATCGTGCTCCCGTACTCATATCTGTGGGGACTTCGATGCCATGATTACTCCCACTATCGTCATCCTCAGCATCTTCATTTTCTTCGCCAGCCATGTAAGCCAGATAACCACCCACGTCCTGATCTACAGAGTGCTCATTCAATGCGTCTTTCTCGAGTCTACTTGTCTCATCTCTAGTGTTGGGATTTTCGGGCTCCTGATCTTGGTCGTCACCCCATCCTGGCGTAGGTGTCATGCCTAAACATAGTTCAATCCTCGGACTGTGCTCCTCGTATCCCGTTGCAAGTGTGTAGTCATGTCCACGCCGAAAGCGGCGTAGAAGAGAGTTGTGGGACACTATCTGATGGCCCGTGGCGAGAGAAAGCCACTTTTGGAAGGCGGTAGAAGGGAATAAGTCGTTAAGAAGTTCCCGAAATGGAGATTTTTCTGAATTCGAAGGCTCAGTCTGTTGGAACAAAAATCGATGTTTGTGGGGTGGCCTTGCAACTGTCCATGCCGTGGTGTGCTCGATGTCCGCTGAGGTAACTGGCAATGGCTGGGATTCGTGGGACACGATGTATTCGCGCAGAGAATCCGAGAACTTACGAGACATGAAGGCCTCGAGGCACAAGGAACATTCTTCGGCAAAAATATTGGAGACGGACTCAAGGGTGTCGGGTGTGAGATATGTGGGTGCCATGAACTTCAGGAGGAAAGTGAGATCATCTTCTGATAATAATAGATCTTCCTGTGACGATGGAGTAGGAAGGCCCATATCTGTGCTGGGCTTTATGTTTGAGTAAAGCTGTGCCTCTGTCTTTGGCAGATCATATTTGTCTTCTTTCCCTTGCAATTGCATGAGGCTGCTTTTTTCGGCTAGTTGCCCCTCCAAGCCATCCACATAGCCTTGTTCGCCGTTTTGCGGTATATGGTACCAACCACTGATCGCCATCCGGACTCTACCCTCATCCTTCCCTCCCGCTTGACTATCCATCTCTGCATATACCTCCTCGACATCATGAAAGCTTTCACCTGGTTGCACTGCAAAGAAGCTCAATTGATTGAAGGCTGGAGGAATTGATACGCTGTGGTCCGGACTAGGCATGTTGTATGGTTGACTGTCTTCGTCGGAGTACTTTTGCGTTGGATACAGGCGCAAAGCACCTCCCCACTCTGCTTGCCAAGGTTTCTCTGGGTCCGTCAGATAGAGGATGTAACTCACTCTCCTACTACCAATAACATCATCATGACACAGTAAGTGGCAGCCAGGTGTGTAAACATTGACTGCCATATCCGTCTTCTTTCCTGAAAGAGGGCCGGAATCTGTGATCGTGGAAAGATACTTTCGGAAATCTGAGGAGTACATGGCGTCACGAAGGGTAACAAGTGACGGCAGAAGCTTGAGAGAGCTGTCGTCCAGTCCATCAAGATTGGCTAGGTCTCCGGATTGGTGTATCTTGTAGATGTCGGTCTCTTTGGGGGTAAAAGAGAGATTCTGTATCTCAGATCGTACATTGCGGAGAAGGACTGAGTCAATAAGGTCCGGAATTACTCCATGACGGTATCTGCCAGCTATCAGACTCAACCACCGAAGGTAAGGCTATCAATGGGTGGCTGACGGCTTCGAAGAAGCATAATTCTTCTTATAGAGTTCCAAATTGGACTCCTCGAAGAGGCCATCTCGGAGCCTCTCTTCATGCCCTACAGCTTGCCGTTTGGCTTCTCTTGAACCATCCAGTTCTTGATCAGCTTCAGCCTGACGCTTCGTCATGATTCCGAAATTGTTTGACCCAGAAAAGGTCCGATTGGCTCCCGCACTGGAAATTCTTGCACGACTGAGCTCAGTGCCGGGTAGGAAAGGTGAAATCTGAACGTTGAAACGCAACTGCGGCCGAAAGGTCTGTTAATGTATCACCTCTAGTGGAAGCAGAGCCTAAGACTTTGAACACTGTCTAATTCCTATACCATTGAGGATTAGCAGTTCATCTTGTGTAAAATTGACAGTTAGTGATTAATGCTCATACGAGAAGCTTACCCACAATCTATTAGTTAGATTTTCGATCATTTAGTTAGCGGTCGAGGCTTTCCCAGAACAGATATACTACTCCATCGATGCCCATCACGTTGATCGTTAGTTGTCCTTTCTATGCTCTATACATAGACTTGGGGGGCCCTACATACATTTGGGAAACCCTACGACGGGAAAGCACCTTAATCCATGGCCAAAGCAATTATCACTCATTATTGGTGAGTTCGACGGAGATCTTGATCACCCAAGATTAATACAGTGCATTGCATGGTACACAGATCATGTACATTTCATATCAGTTTGTTTTTGTTGCATGACGCATCGGTGGGACATGAGCGACGGTCATGATCTAGTTGAAAGATATTTAGTTTCATTCTTGCGTTGAGATTAGGACTATTCGCAATGTTCCGATACCCTCTTTATCCAAGCGATTGTCTGGAGCGGCATCGTCCAAAATAAAGCAGATGTATGATTGTGTGAGACATCTGCTTCTACCATACTCTAGTCAAGAGCTAATCCAGGTCTGGGCCTCATGTGGATTTACCCAAGGCCAACGTTACTCTCCTGTTCAATCCCTTTTGTACACCATACTCATGAACCACCTCAAAAGTCAAACTCCCCCCTAAACTGTTCAATATCTATTCCAAATTCCACCTTCTCGCTCAGATCCCTCCTTCCCATACTAGTAAACACCCTTCTCAATGTCTCCAATAAATTTGTACTCTGATTCATCCCAACCATCCTTTGCACATCCCCATCATCAATCCCGCTGTTAGCCGGATTATCACCCATAACTTCCTTAACTCTCTGCATGCCTTCCCGCTCGACAACACGATGCATACTTAGTGCGCCAAGGAGATGCTGTGCTGCTTGGGGGAAGACCCCAATGTTGATACACGAGACGCCGAGATTGTAACGTGCGCGTACAAAGTTGGGGTTGAGGGTTAGTGCTTTTTCGTAAGCAGCGATGGCTTCTTCGCTTCGTCCGCTGTTCGCGAGAGTGGCGCCGAGACGGTTCCATAAGAGATGTGCTTGGCCTGGTTCATTGGTTATACCGGATTCTGTGGATGCGAGAGCGGCTTCGAAACAGTCTACTGCTTTTTCGTACTCCTCTGCGCCGTAGAAAAGGACGCCTAGCCCAACTTGTACGTCTGGGTCCATGTGCTCGCCATCTGGGGATAGTTGGGCGGCGCGGATGAAGAGACTGGTGATTTTCTCGTGGAGGAGGTGGCGTTGTGTAAAGCCGAGGTCATTATTAGGAGTTATGTCGTCGGGGTTGATGATTTGGGGATATTTGGTGGCGAGCCAGCGCTCTAATGTTCGGTATGCGGTAGAATCGTACCCTTCGTTTGTGTAGGATATGGCAAGGCCCATAAGGGCAGGAAGGTTGTTCGGGTCGATCTTGAGTGCTTGTTCGAGGGCACGTATGGCTGGTGATTCCTTTTCGTTTTGGGCTTGTGCGCTGCCTAATTGATACCAGGCTTGTACATGTTGTGGGTCTTTTTGCACGGCCGCTTCGAAGGCAAGGGCTGCAAGGGAGAGGTTACCGCCCTCTTCTATTATTTTCATACCTTCGTTAAATGGGTCTTTGGAGGTTGCAATAAATGGATTGTCTTGCTCGAACAGATAGTTCCCTAACTGTGGATCTCGATAGGATTCTGGGTAGTGGCTGTCGAAGTTGTCCCAGGTATTGATGTCCCGCATCGGAACTTCGTCACCCACATGCAATCCATATTGATCGTCATCTACCATAGATCTGGCAGCCGCGGTCTCAGCTTGTATACCTCGCCAAATGCTCTCAAAGTCGCCAAATCCATTGGCTTCTGAGAGGACTGACCTGTCAATATCATTGAGTTCCCGCTCCATCGCTGCATTTGCCTCCGCATCTAAGTCGCGCTGTTCTGCAGCATCCATCTCTGCAAACTGTTGTTCCCAATTGTGATCATCCAGCTCTGTCATTCTTCCTTTGCCTTTCTCATTCATGACTTGCTGGCGCGGGCCTTGATTCATAAACGGAGCAAATGATCCATTCATTCCCGTGTCCATCCCGTAACCCATACCCATCGGTCTTCGGTATCCGCTCATTCCTAAAGGCATTTGTGACGTTGGGCTACCCACTCTTGCCGCAGAACTTCGTTCCATCTGCTGGAACCGCTGAAACTCCGCTGGCGTAAATCCTGCGGGCACAAACCCTCCTGCTTTGGGTGCTTGGAATGCAGCTTCCATCCTTGCATGTTCTCCTGGATCGAACTCGGCTGCCCAGCCGGATGGGTGCTTTGGGGTTGACGCTATCCGATAGCCATCCAAATCTCTTCCCAATTGTTCCATAGCAAATGGTTGTGGTAAACTTTGTGGTAACTGGCCGTTTTGTTGTAGGAAATTTTGCATCATCTATAAGACATGGTGAGTACTGGAACACGCTCAATAGAACCCTGGGCGCACCAAGCTGACACAGCGTTTAGTGGAACAATACTTACTTCATCTTGACCAGGCCCATTCCGCGGGCTCCTGAAGCTCTCCTGTGCGCCAGAAGAGCCGTTTCCTACCAGTCTGTCCCGTTGTAGGCTCTTGTCGTCCTGTACATGCTTGGTGAACTGGCTCAGAGGGTTCCCAGCAGTCGAGCACTCGGCGCCACCAAGGAACGACATTATGTTCAAGGGCTCTTCAAGGGGTTTTATTCATACGGTTTTATATATGAAGGATCGTGCGACCTGTGCTTATGAGAAGATAGTACTGAAAGACTTTGATCGTCTACTGGGGAGCTTTCTTTCGTGAAATTGTGCATGTCAGTTACTAGAAGCCGAGGCACAAGGCTCGTTTGCTATCAGCGTCATAACTATGACGACACAATTGCTAGTAAAACAACGCGCTGTTCCCGTATCAATATACTCAACCCTACTTGAATGTCGCAGCTCATCCTCAGCAGCCAGTATCAGAAGCTCAACCCATTGCGCGCTCTGTTTCTCCTAAAAACGCTTCGACACCAGAATGCCGACCCCTGAGTCCGCCCTTTTCCTCGCCAAGAAGCCCAAAGTCCCACCAACCTTCGATGGCGTCGACTACGATGACACCCCACGTCTAAAAGCAGCCCAGGACGCTATCATGCGTGAGCAATGGATCCAGAGCATGATGGCGCGGCTAGTGCGGCAGGAGCTCGGAAAATGCTATCGTAGAGAGGGTGTCAATCATTTGGAGAAGTGCGCGGCGCTACGAGGTACGTTGTTTGTAACTATTTGGGGGGAGTGAGTAGCTCAGTGCATAGTATGCTAACGGTGGTTGGTAGAACGATATTTAGAGGCGCTGAAGTACGCGAGGGTGAGCGGATACTTGTTCGATCAGCAGAATTATATTCCGAAGGACTAGGGGCTGGACAATGGGATAAGCGGTGACGAAGGAGAAAATGTTTGGTGGAATGATATGAGGACGATTGTACATACATACCTGCAGGCGTTTATGCAGGGCTTCTGGATTGGTCCGTGGCCCATACAGTCTCAAACTTATGACATTGCAAAGCTTATGGAAAAGGGCCACCAACTACTATGAGGCCTGAACTTCAAGTTTAAGGTACTTGTACTAATAGTATACATTGTCCTGTGTCGTCGTGGCTGAAGAACCTGGGAAAGCTCCTGGAAGACTACTCTCGCCCTTGACCTCTTCTTCATCACTGCTGCTGTCATCATCACCGAGCATGTTTCCCTCCAATGACCTGTCTGGAGGGGCTCGCAAAGACGCCAATGTATCCTCATCCAATGTTGGCGGCACATAGGGCTTTGTTTGGTGGACCTCTCTGCCTAAAGGCATTTTTGCGACAAGTGGCTCTGATGGGGGTATCGCTTGCGTGTTAATCTGGTGCAAGAATCAGCTTCACACTACTCCATTCCCTAGCGAGGCATGACCTACTGTATCATTCATTTTGTTCCACTTCTCCTCCAACATCTCAATTGCCCTTAGTTCCTCCAGCCTTCCAGCATCACTGCCCCATTCCCCGCCCTTCTCAATCTTCTTGTCTTCCCTCTTCTCCTTCCAGTCTTTCTTTAATCTCGCCAGCCCCGATATCTTTGACCCAGACTCTTCACCGCCAGCATAGCCAAGCAGCTTCTTACCGCCCACCAACCACGCAATTCCCTGACCTGCTTCGCCCCCCAGCTCAGCATCAATCCCGAAGAATCGGCACGCCTTCGCCCGCGAAGTTCTGTTTAAATTTTTCATGTACTTCATCAACCTCTCGTCGACCCTGCCCGAGGCACTCAGCATAGCCTCAGCTTTCCCAGCATGGTCAGCAGCCGCCAGACATAATCTTGCAAATAGATGCGCTCGAACTTTGGGTATCTCAGGCGGCCTAATCATCCAGTCCGTATCATTCTTGTTGCGACTTTGAGCCACCACCGCTGGGTAGGGGTCATCTTTCAGTACAGCTAGCAGAGTTGCTTCGGCAAGAGCGAGTGCTGCGAGGCCGACTTGGGTTTGGCAGAGAGTTTCGATGGTAGCGTACGATGCGTCTATCTCTATGGCGCGTGAAGCTAGGAAGTTGTGTATAGAGTTGGCTTGGAGGAGGTGTTTGGTGGCTGCTGTTATGATCGAGACTCTTTGGTCGCTCGTTGGTGTTACTGACGCATAGAGAGCGAGTAGCTGGGCTCGTGCTTGGAGGGTGTAAGCACACCCCAATGTATGCAGAATGAACGAAATCTCATAGTCCAGTCCTTTCTCACTATGGCGAGGAGCCTGTCGCCCCGGAGTCGTAGCTGTTAACGTAGTCCGCCATTCCACTGCAATTTCCTTCTTAAGAACCAGTTCGACCTCTTCTCCATTGACACTCTTGCTGCTCAGAGCAGCATCGAGGGTCAGGAGGTACGGTAAATAGTCATTCAGGGCTGACAGCACCGTGCTAAGATTGGAATTCTTTGATTGGGGTGGTAGGCGTTTATGCTTTTTGAGTGCATTTCGACACACGCCGCGGCAAGCTGTCGCTGTCAATGGTAGGGATGGATGTGTTGTGCTGCTTGAGTAAGCCGAGAACGAAAGGCTCGAGGTAGTAGGTAGTGTAAATGCGAAAGGCATGTTGCTGTTGCGGAGAGTTGACCAGGTTGGATCAAAGTAGAGACTAGCTATACATAGTATAGCGTCTTGGTGGTACTACTTCTACCTCATGCAATGATGTTGAATTTCTCTTCCGTACTTCCCACATAATCTTACCATCCCGCATTGCTGGCTGGAATTAATAGCTGCAGGGTCAAGCGTCTAGTTCGAGCACTGACAGCCGTCGAGGAGATCGGCTTTGACACTCTGCTTTGATGCAGCTTTTGGCTTGTAGGATGGGGAGTGACTGTTATAGAGCACGCGTCATTGCAGTGACTTCGAGTAAACCGCTGTCTCCGCATACATGCTGAAGACCCTTCCTGGTAAGGAACGATCTCATGCATATCGCGTGAGTATGGCGTAAGGTTGCCGCCCTGAGTCCGGACATAAGATTCTGGCTCCGCCGGGCGCCGATCCTCTCTTTTGATATAAACATTGATGCAATACCTATCGGCTCCACCTCAGCTTTGATCCTGCTCGCTCACGCCTGCATACCAAGATGCCTACAAACACGAGCGTCCAAACTGCATTGTCTCTGATCCAGAGCGATGAGTCAAAGGTTCTGGGATTGACTGTTGGGCCACATAGCAATGTCGCATCTGGACAGGAAATTCCTAAGGCCGGTAAGTGAGGCTCTACTCATAAGACACTCCACATCGAATATTCTGGTATCTGTAGGTTACATATCGCTAACGCACACCTCCAGATGCTCAATCACCCCCAGAATTGTCTTTCGCCTCCGCTTCTCCCTCCACGACATACATGGTAATCGCTGTCGACATCGACGCCCCATTTCCCTCCTTCGGAGTCCTAGGGCCAATCCTGCACTGGATCCAGCCCGGTCTCAAATCCTCGCAAACAGGCGAACTAACATCCTCGGATACTCCCTTCATCACCAATTACATTGGCCCAGCGCCGCCACCAGGCAGTTCATCTCATCGATACGTCTTTTTGCTATATGAGCAGCCCGCCGAGTTCGATACGAAGAAATATGCACCTGCTAATGGGGCCAAAGTGGGTAATTGGCAAAGGATGAGATATGATTTGGGGGCTTTTGAAAAGAAGGCGGGGTTGGGGCCTGTGCTTGCTGCGAACTATTTCAAGAGCAAGTGAATGGCTGGGTGATGTATGGGTAGGCGGTTGAGGAGGGAAGGTTGCTGGGGATTTTGCACTATCACATGGCTATTTGAGCGCGAGATAATAGTGCATGAGGGCTCTGAATAGTAATTTGCGGCTATGCGAAGAGCGTTATCTTTGATTGTACTGGCTTAATGATTTCTGACTTACGATGAGAGCGGCTTGCAACTATACCCACTATTCAGTTATAACGATCAATTGAGAGTCACAGAAATTTACTTTCGTCAGCAGATTGAGCTGTTCGAAGGCGTGTGAAGCAAATATAGAGAGCATGAAGGAGGTTAGGCAATGGACGAAGCCGCTGAATCCTACCGTTTAAGCGGCTACCCTACGTTATGCGGAAGAAAGTATAGTAATACCGTCTATGTCTTATGCGCTACCGCAGGCTTCCTACATTAACTCTTACAGTCAATCCGTCACAGTCCAGGACTCCTTTCGCACGCCCGTCTCTCTTCCAACGACGGTTATCTGCTCCACAACTACCGCGATATCTTTCGTTTAGAACTGCACCCTGTGATCGCCATCCGACTCGACGAGAGGTGCATTGCCTTTCCTGCAGTACTGCTGCAACAGAGGCTCGTGCAAATAAAGTCCTTATACCTGTCTTCCATGAACATGAACTGTCGGTAGCCGTAGTATATGCTCCTGTTTCTCAGGATGATCATTATCCGGAAAAGTCGTAAATCCCAGAGTGCTCTGTGCTGCGTTGGGGACTGCTGAACTCATGACGAACTGCGGATCACAAGAGACCAAAGGTACCCGGTATGGGAATGAAAATTGCTAGTGCTTGAAGGCCTTTGATGTATTGTACTATTAGAAACCTGGAGATGATTCAGAACAGCCGCAACTCGACAGTAAAGAGCTCATCTTTCCTGGTATTTTCACTTCTGGCCCATCTAGCTCATTCACGTCTGGTTCGGCTATGCAGGACTCGCTAAAAATGCAAAGGAAAGACAATGTAATTACAGGTTTCATCTCTTCAAGGTTACAAAGTAAGCAAGACGGCGACAAATCCAGCTGCAAGTGGCCAGCAATGGACTGGACAAGAAGACTAAGGCTTGAATAACTTTTACAAAGAGTATGCGCTGGAATGACATAGAAATCGAATTGGATAATCGTAGCCTCGAAGAATGCAAAGGGAGTTGGAAGCAGCTTGATCAGCGACGAGGAGGAATACAGGGTTGGAAAGCTGCTCCCTCAGTCGGAAACTGGACAGTTGTCTCCGATGGCCGAAGATAGTCAGTCGATGTAAGGCCATGTTGAGGCCACATAAGCAATGTTCTGCACACGAGGTGCAACATTTTCTTTCCAAGTCCCCTCCATAAGCCCCACTGCTGGTCGCTTGCTACCTAAAGCTTAGGCGCGACTGCCGACTGCCGAGGCTTAAGATTTTGATAGCCCCTTGACGCGGGGGCTAGACTACCTACCTGTGGTTACCTAGCTTCCGAACGATAGAATTCCTCAATCATAAAGTGCATTCAAGTGGGCAAGTGATTCAGCTATACCATCGCATTGCTGTTTCAAGACATTCGAAGATCTAGGCTTTGCTCCTGCTGTGATTCTGACACAGTACCAAGCCCGAAGATCGCGTCGCGCAAGACGACGCGTCCAGAAGAATGACAGGGCCCGAGTTAGTCAATTGCTCCTGTAAAAATTGTAATAGCATTGTCTGTTGCTCATCAAATGAATGGACTGAGATCTCTTCTACGTACTCTACGTACGTTGATGCAGGATGGTTTTCTCATCCGGGGCTAGAACTTGTGGAGCCCAGGCGCCCAGGGTCAAAGGAGTCCGCGTTGGAAGGCTGTTATGTGAAACCCTTGAGATGCATGAAATGCAAGATGGTAATGGGACTGAAATGTGTTGATGCGCCACCAGACAAAAGGGTCAATCTGTAAGTTATTCCAGGTTTTGCTGTTACAGCCCCGATATGTAGAGGGCTACTTTGAGCCAGCCTTGCAATTCAACCATCATCTCCTACACAGATATCATCCGGGACTTTTGACGACTAACACCTCATTATAGAGATCGTAGCTTCTTGAAATTGAGCAAGATGACCCTAAGGCTTCCCAGCTTAGTCATAGTCGATGCCAAAATCACCCCTAGACAAAAGCCTGCCCTTTCTACAACAGCAAGTTCCATCAGCCATTCAAGATCATTGGAGTCCCCACTCGCTCCGACAAACAGAGCTATAGGATCGTTTAACACGAGTAGCCCTGCGGCTACACCAGATCCCGTGAGTGTGCCTAGACCGAAGGAGCCGCAGAGTGACCCTGTTCAACGAAGTAACGGGCTATTGGATGCAGCCATGGGCCCCACCGAGGAAGGAGACACTTTTCTTGAACCAATGCTGGCGCTCGAGGATCAAAGACGGGACATCAATCGCATCTTTGAGGCAATTGACAACTTGCAAGATGAAGTGGGCGCGATCAAAGATTCCATCCAAAACATCCAGGACAGGCCGCCGGAGACTTTCGCTAGCGAGATTGAGCTCTTGACCGAAAACGTCTCCAAGGTCAGCAAGGGCATGGGTGAGGTAGAGGGCCTGAAGTTCGAGATAAAGATGATGCAACAGCGCCTTAAGCGCTTAGAGGAAGCTAATTCCAATAGAAGGACGTTCTCTGCCATTGTTGACACCCGGGACCCGTCGCGAGAGACTACTCCAATCGCGCCTAGGTATTTGTCGCCATATGCGACACCGCGCAGTCAATATGGGTCATCTAGAGGAGATACCATAGTCGGTCGAGATCTTGGCTCTAGGTTTCCATCACGAAGTTTTTCTGAACGGCTCACTGGCGGCCACCCCTTGAGAAACGTGGAACACATTTTCGATAGGCCACCCAGCAGGGACGGATTTCAGATGCCTTCCGAAGGCGTTCAATCTTTGAACAATCAAAGGCCGCCAGGAAACGTCGACAAAGCTGCCAATGGAACGCTAGGAAGTCAGGCGGCAGCAACGCCAGACCTCAGTAAATCCTACACGGACGAAAGACTTAGATCATCGGATTCCCTCGCCAATGGTCACGAAGAAACCTTGTTGAGGAATGCCTTTTCCGCACAGGCTATGCAATCAAAAGCAACAGATGTCAATTTCAATGCGGTCTCAGAAGCTCATCTTAGGCCAGGGAGTTCTGTACATGATACAGAAAACGTCGTACAAGAGAATGAGGAAGTTGAGATGATCAGGGATCAGCCGCACTTGCAAGATCCACAAGACTCTTTGGTCGCAAAAAACACGCCAGAAAGGCCAATTCCATCTGCTGTCATGCTATCGGATATTCAAGAATATCACCAAACGCCCATAATAGCATCAGCGAATAATGCTACTCCCGCGGCAGAAAAATCTAAAGAATATGTCACAGCACCGGACACTGAGACCGGACGTGGAAATACTAAGCGCCGCAAAACCACCGCTTTTGACGAAGCCGTCCCTCGTGCAGGGTCTACTGAGTCACCCGATCACTCAATTTGGGCAGCTCATGTTCCATCGGAGAGGCGCGTTAGTGGTGAGAACAGAAACGAGCAAGGCTTGCTGTTGAGGCGAAACGGCAAAGTGGATAGACGCTCCATCCGTTATTTGTCTCATGAAAAAGACAAGAGGAGCCATCGTCCGGCTCAGGGACCAAGGGATGCGGAAGGATATTTACTCAGGCCTGATGGGTCGAGAGACACGAGGTCTGTGAGGATTATTAACTCTGCGAAGAAGAAGCACAAGAGGGCGGAGACTGAACCGGATGAGGCTGCAATGCCATTTGACTTACAGTCATTATGATAATGATACTACAATGGAACTCCCAGATCATCTGTGCAGCGAAAATCACTGGCACTCAATGCATCGATACATAAACAGAAGCCCATCAAATGTACGTCATTGTCAAGGGCATACTGAAGGTTCACCCCTTGGATAGTGAGCTTGCGTCGGGATGAAAATAGGAGAGCATTTCCTGCCTCGTGGTTAAATCTGGTGTACTGGACCTATCGCTCAAGCCAGCGCCTTGATATTCAGCTCGAGGGCCGCGCACAGCTGTTGAAGATACATCCGGCGTGGGGCCGTTTTAGGTTATCGGAGTGCATACTTCCGGACCAGTCATTTGGCGGAGCCTTCAGCCAATTTAGAGTTCTCGGTGAGATTTGACCTTCTCCATGCAGCTAGCTGCTTTGCTAATCATGCAGCATTCTTGAAGAGCTATCTCTATCTGCAGATCAATTGTAGATCATTGCGGACGAATGCATAGTCATCGGATAAGGAACATAGGATATCCCGAAGATCACATTGACGACCGGGCCCATCTTTTATATCGAATATAATTGATTCTACAGATTTGATCCTCACCTTAATATGGTTCTGGTGTCGCGTTCAGCCCCGCTGTCGACTCCTGAGGGAGGCACGGGCCTAAAAGATGTGGCCGGACTGTCTGTGGAAGAATCAGTGATAGAAGTCGTAGATCTGAGCCACAATCCGAGTCTCACAGCCTTTGATCGTAGTGATATGCAGCGACTGGGCAAGAAACAAGAATACCGTCGAGTCTTTGGGCCTGCAGCAACGTTTGGCTTCATTTCGATGTATCTTTGTACTTGGGAATGTACGTGCCTTTCAGGTCGATCTTTTGCCGACAAATGCGGGTCAGAGCATTGTGCTCTATCATTCCAAGATCATCTGCTACTTTGGTTTAGAAGACGCGCTGACTCTACGCCATGAAGACATTCTCGTCTCCGTTGCCGGTGGATTGATCAATGGCGGGTTCGGCGGCCTTGTATGGGAATACATCTTCACTGCCTTTGCTTTCGGTGCCGTAGTCATCACAATGGCAGAAATGACATCTATGGCTCCAACATCAGGGGGTCAGTACCACTGGATTTCCGAGTTCAGCCCGCCTCGCTACCAAAAGTACCTCAGCTACGCAGCTGGGTGGACGTCCGCCCTAGGATGGCTCACAGGCAATGCCAGTGGCTATTTTATCCTGTCAACATTAGTCGAAGCCTTGGTGGAGATATACAATCCGGATTGGAGTTTCACTAGATGGCAGTCTACCCTAGTTATGATTTTCTTCCTTTTTACCACAATATATTTCAACACTTGGGGAGCAAAGCTGTTGCCCGGTATTGAGATCGTCTCTGTTGTCTTTCATATGGCTGGGTTCGTCATTACAATCGTTCCACTCTGGGTACTGGCGCCAAAGAACTCGGCAAGTGACGTTTTTGGAGGCATTGTAAATGGTGGCGGCTGGAGCAATGCCGGCACTTCATTCTTTGTTGGGACGATAACAATCCTCTTCTCAAATCTGGGACCTGACGCAGCTGTTCACATTGGTAGGTCAAATAAAGCGTGCAGCAAGTTGTTGAGCTAATAACCTGTTCAGCGGAGGAAGTGAGGGATGCATCCATTGTCATTCCCTGGGCCATGGTTGTCAGCTACTTCCTCAATGCCGGTATCCATTTTCCCTTACTCGGCTTACCTAATGGTCTTTTACTGAAGAACAAGCAGCTCTCGGGTTCGCGATGATGATCACAATGCTATTCACAGTCGGTTCGCTCGAAGATGCCATCGCCGCATCCTCTCCATTCCAAAACTCCTTCACGAACACTGGCTCGACCGGCGTCAACGTTGCACTCACACTCATCCTAGCCCTGCTAATCGGAGCAGCGAACATCACATCCCTCGCCACCACTTCCAGGGAAGTCTGGGCATTCGCACGAGATGGTGGAACACCAGCGCATCGCTGGATCTCTAGAGTAAGCCCGAATTCTAGCCTCCAGTCGCATCATCCCTAATGCCTCCCATTCCATAGGTCAAATACAACCAAAATGTCCCCTTCAATGCCGTTCTCACTACCTCCTTCCTCTCCCTCATCCTCTGCCTAATTCAACTCGGCAGCACCGTAGCCTTTAACATCATAATCTCCCTTAATCTCATCGCCTTCCTAGGCACCTACATGCTCTCAATCGGCTGCCTACTCCTCAAACGTTTCCGAAACGAACCATTGCCTCCTGCGCGCTTTAGCCTCGGCCGCTTTGGATTGCCGGTTAACCTTTTCGCATTCTGCTATTCGGTTGTAACGCTTGTGTTTAGTTGTTTTCCGGTGAGTGTGCCTGTTGATGCGGGGACGGCGAACTGGGGTCCGGCTATTTGGGGTGGGGTGTTGGTGGTTGCTGCTGTGTCGTATGCGGTGCAGGGGAGACGGGATTATAAGGGACCGATTGTCTTTGTTGAGGGGGTGAGGAAGGAGGGTGTGGGGCTGCAGACTGCGTGAGGGAGGGGAACTCAGATGAGTAGAAAATATTGGGAACGTCGGGTAAATCTGCGAAGAGAGATAGATGAATTGATGGCCTTCGAAATAAAACTATAAGGAACTCGACAATCATGTTTCCCCTCCTATCTGGTGCGTATTGGCAGGTGTAGGTTTACTTTCCATGTGTGTGTTGAGTTCCCATCGGTATTTAACCGTTGAGCCGAGTTCTTCAACACCCAACGATGACGCGCTAACCTATTTGAGGTTGTTCTGACTATAAGCTTCGAAACACTGTGTCATTTGTGGGCCAAAATTGTCGAAATTCCCCAGTTAAGCGAGCTTCCGTGGCGTTTGTCGGAAAAATATTCTGTTTACAAATTCCCTATCCGGGGTCGGCGCAATCATGTGAACGGATTGGATGCGTACCAACATGTAAGCACTCTCGTCTCGAGTCACACGTGAAGCAAAGGATGTCGTGGAACGCTTTTATTTCCTTCGATTCCTTTCTGCTCCTGTGTGTAATCGAAATGGTGTTTATGTATGTTTAATCCCGGAGAGACGGTCTTCATATGATAGACTCAACACCGAAGGTGTCTGGCAGATAATTGAAGTCATTAGACCACATCGAAGTGGCCATTATCGTGCCACCGTTCCATCCAAAATCATTCCTTCATAGATGGCAAGGTAGGTGTGAACCGTCGTAGCGCCACGAATGACCGTACGCCTACCCCAGTCCAGAATACTGATGACCACGGTGAATCTTATCGACCAGAGGCCTCTCTGGGCACGTATATCAGTCAGAAGCGTAAGCAGCGAATTCGTCAATTGCATAAGGCCGTCGCGCCTTGTGCCACTCTCGAACTTTTGTGCTGCTATTTTCCTGATTATTGATCATAGATTGCAGAACTCTTAGAAAGAGTACTTGGAACCATAGATTCATAGAGACGTCAATAAGACTGGTGGTGACGCACTTTCTTCGCTACAGCCTCTGGTCAAGAATATGCCTACTTATCGGGAGCTACAGCCTCAAAAGCCTACCTTATATACAGCAAGTTTCCGTTTAGATTTTGCTCTAGAAACGGCATCTACAAGCGCTGGGATAAGCAGTCTGCATGATTGTTACTATGTTTCTTACAAAGACTAACACCTGCCTGACCAGGGTAATCGCCTCTCCAGGTCTGAACATGCTTAGCAATACTGATTGGTGGCACGAAAGACACGAATAAATCAACGCTTCCAGGACTGTTCTACTCACAGACCGAGCCAACAGTATGAAGATAATCAAACGCTCTAAACAAACCAAACATATGAGCTAGCCCAGCGAAAATCACAGCGACGTGTAGCACCTGATGGCTGTTGCCGTAGATGTCATATTTCAATGGCTTTAATTTCTCAGGGACCTGCTAACATGTCAGCAATTCAATGGTGACGTAGTTGACAGTCGATGACAAACCCGAGCAGCATAGATCACTGCCCCTGTAAGATTGAATATTGCCATCAATGCCATCCAATCGACGCTCATTCGCTGATTTTGCATGGTCCAGCCGTGCAATAGGATACCATGTATCACAAAGACGAGACCGGAGAGCCCAAGTCCGGCATACATGGCTGCCCGGTAGGGGCGAAGGCTGGAGTGACGGAATCTAGGATGGAGGGTGGCCACTATACAGAGGGTGGCCAGAATGGTTACCTATCTATCGTGAGATTGGAAGAATGAGAGAGTTACACGTGAAAAGGATTGCTAGATACATTCGTCCAATAGGCCTTTTGAAGACCAGGATCGCAGTAGAAGCCGTAGTAGACGCTGGGTATTGTGGAGCCCCACATTAATATAACAATGCCTAGGTAGTCGAGCTGGTTGCCGAACTTCTGGATATTTGGACTGTGGTTTCCAATTATGTGATATCTAGATAGATCGTTCAGTATTCAAGTCTGACCTTGGGAAGTTTAAGGTCGTTCTTACGTCGCAGAGAGGAAAAAGCAGATTGCAACGCCGTAAAAGAATGTTGAAAAGACCACAATGTCTGCCGCAGTCGCTTGCGGATAACGCAAATACAAAGCCCGATAAGTGTAAATAGGCATAGAAAGAAATATAGCTGCACCAACAACATGGGAGTAAATGTTCACTAGCAAGCAATCAGCGTGGGTAAAGTATGTACTCTAGGTTACAAGATACCTGTTTCGTTGTGAATGTACCCAAGACTGGCGTAGGATTTCCGGAAGGAATAACTCGCCGGTCTGTAGCCAGATAAGATGTATTCATTGTCTCTGCTAGTTGTCAGCACGTTATGCTATCTTCAACAGTCTCTAGATTTCAGAGATTTACTGTTGCCAAGAATCTACTACTGATCAGATAGCGAAATGGCTTGAAATAGATGGACTAAGCTCACGAATCTCATCCCAAGTCTTGAGTGCCCGTCCGCCAGAAGACTGAGGAGTCGTCTTCGGCTTCGGATCTTCTGTTTTCCTTTGACGCGCCATTCCTAAATTACTTTCCCAAAACAAGCAATGATTACACAAGCAGTCTTGAACGGTACAGAATGCAAAGCTGCAGGATCGCAGCCATATATTTACAACCGATTTAGATCGGGTAGTCAACGAGTAGCTGATGAGGTGTGAGTTGAAAACAGGGCGAAAGTGGCGGCCTTATGATTGAGGGAGACAATCGGCTTCTTTTGAAATCCCACGGGGTGCGGTCTACGGTAGATCATTATGGCTAACTGCCGATAGGCTAAATCCAACCTATCATCGTCGAGGCAGCTCCATCGCGGCAGCCCCCACGACCTACTACTGCAACAACAGGCAACGCAAGCGAACCGATGCACTGAAATGGCTGTATCTAATTACCAATGCCCCAATGCCATTCGCCAATTCGATCTGCAACGCGCGCGCCTCCGGAAGAGGAACACTCCTGTTTCAGACCCCTGGTGCTGCAAAAGATCTTACTCGTTTAAGCCTAGGGTTAGCAGCCAATGCGTCCAGGCAGGGTTCGAGGCCTCCGAGAACGCGACTGAGACATTGAAACGATGAGTACAAGTAGATAAGGCTCTCTCCTTCTTAATTCGAAGCAGCTGCGAGCTTTTCTGTCCCAATTCGAACAGCATGATATCCTTATGTCTATTTGTGCTTTATATATCGTGTGGACAATGTGCTTCGATGGTTTCGCCCACGAACACTAGCGACACGTATCAGACGTTGGGATGGCAGTCAGACCCCAACGGTCGGGGCACGTTCACGGTTGTCAGCAGTTGTTTGCTCACCCTAGGTATTTGCGTATACTCGGCCATGCATCTGAACGTCCCTCCATACAAGGAATCGTCATGGCGATTTTGGTTCAGGACTTGCAAATGGGGATTACTGGGCGTGTTCGGCCCTGAACTGGTAATCTTCCTTGCATGGAAGCAGTTACTTTCTGCAAGAGATATGGTACAGAGATCGCAAGATCACCGCCCAATGAGAAGGCATTCACCACTTGACAGGCTTACCGAGAAACAAGTGATCATGGTAACAGCCATTAAGGTGGCCGACTGACATCGCAATGCTAACATAATCCAGGGATCTGTCCAAGAGGTAACATCCTCGGACGACATGGCCTCTCCTTGGAGCTTAGTTCACGGGTTCTATGCAGGTATGGGTGGATTCATTTTCCAGTCGAATGATCTCAACCCCGACCATCAACGTCTCACGCTCACCGCTCGTGGTGTTGCTCTTCTTGCCGAGTGTGGCCTATTGCCAGATATGGAGAAAGAAGATATTCTCGACAAAAGCAAGTCAGATGGCCTGTCAAAATGTCTTGCCTGTGTACAAGCTGCATGGATGATTGTCGAGGTGATTGGTCGCCGGAAAGAAGGTCTACAAGTCACCCTCCTGGAGATCAATACACTTGCGCACGTCTTCTGCGCACTCATTATATATGTGATTTGGTGGCATAAGCCACAGCTGGTTAAAAAACCTACAATACTTGACGGCGACTGGACAGCTCCTCTGTGTGCGTATATGTATATGAGCAGCCGAGTGAGTGGAAGGACAAAGTCAAGTACCGAGGATGATAGTACCATAGCCAATACGGAGTTATCCTTGGTTGCGTTCTATTATCGGAAGAATTGCCCCTCTTCTTGTATCAGAGCTAGAGATTGCCACAATGTGGCCGCCTCTCAATATTCTCGGGGTAGTTCAGAAAGAGGCTTCTTCAGACCACGGCCAACTTCTCGATCCAACCAAAGTTCATCTATTGAGGCTAGTCGCACCGAGACTTCAGATGAAGTCAATTCTCCAGACAGCGCACAGAATCTACGATGGTGTCTAGCTGCTGAGGCAGTGATCAAATATCCAGCGATAAAGCAACGCTTTAAGACCATAGCATTCACTGATACTGAAGGAAATAAAACAACATGTCTTCAAGAAGAACAACCCGAGGAGCTGTTGGTCGAATGTTCAACCAATTGGTCCAGAGAAGGCCTACTCCCCGGTCAATTCGGTCTAGTCATGGGTATGGTACTATGGTCCGTGAGCATGGCCTACGGTGGTATTCACGCCGCTGCTTGGGATACCTATTTTCCATCCAAAGTTGAATCGAAGATGTGGCAGTTCTCTGCCCTTTATATATCGTCCTCAGGTCTGCTGTGGTGCATCATCAATATGCTTGCGAAGTTGTGGAAACCCGTTGATGACTACTGGAACCGGACTGTGCTTCCACATCCGCCGTTTGCTAAGTCAATTCCTCTTGTGGCTTGTTGTGCTGTGTGTGGAACTATGTACATCCTTGTCAGGGCGTTTCTCGTCATCGAGGCATTTATTAGTATCAGGCGATTGCCTGCGAGCGCGTACGAGACGCCCAATTGGACGCAGCTAATTCCGCATTTCTGAGTCAACCTATGACGATATGAGGTATAATGGAATGGTGTACGGATACGTCTTTTTGAAATTAAGGGTTGAATATATTGGAAATGAAGACATGCCATGCTTGGGAGGCTCGATGTTCACCTTCCTCGGCGTTTGCGATGATGGAACAGAGTTGATGACCAGGATTACTGACAGAGCTAATTGGGCCGGTGTTGCCGCTGCGCTATAAGGAGTACCAAATCTGAGCGACTTTGCTGTTGGACTCGCGATGAGGGCATGTTGATCCATTTATGACGATATTCAAGGCTGTCACACTAATCCATGTGCACATGAGTATGATCCATTGCGTAGAAGCTTGTGACGTGGCGGAGTGCGATCAAGAGCCGGCTGCATGATAGTCGAGCGGCCTCGCCCCTTTGACGGTAGTCTGGCAGATTCTTGCAATGGTTTCGAAGTACTTGTTCCTTCCCTAACGGGAGGGAAACAGTGGGGTTTCTTGCGTTCATGGTAACGAGGTCAAGACGAGGAAGGAGCTTTGAAAATAGAGGTCGTCTAGATAATAGTCGTCGTAGAATCCTGTAGTTATAAACCAGTTGTCACCGTTCGAAATGCCTCCATCCGAGCTTTACCACCAAGCCATTGAAAAGGGGAGAGCCGCTGTCGCCGACTTGGATAAATTCCGCGAAGACCCGCCAACTCCAACCTCACTCGAGCCTACCTACGACATCAAGCATGATACCCTCCGGGGATCCAAGCCAAGGATAATGGAGAAAGTCCTGGCCCATTACGGCATCGCCGTTGAGTATGTCGAAGCAGTCCCACGAGCCAATACGGAAAGAGACGCCATATACCCCAATTGGTTCGACCCGACCAATGGCGTCGTCATCGCCAACTTCAATAACAAGGACAAAGACAAGGCCGCACCCGAGGCCAAGAAATTTCCGTCAGAGATACTTTGGCGAAGCTGGGTCAAAGTAGCGAAGGAAAGTTCAGTCCCGCTCTCCAAGCTACGGGTCGTCGTTCGCTATTTTATAACGAACGAAGCCTCGAAAGCCGTGATCAAAGATACGTGGGCGTACTCCGACTGCATGCGCGATGAAAAATTTCACCGCGAGCTGACGGACACGGACCCGGGGTTTTTCGGGGTGCTTGGGAGTGTTAATGGGTACAGTACCATGAGGATGTTGAGGGACCACCGCCAAGCCGTCGGCTTCAGGACAGTGGAACGAATCCTCCTGTTGAAGACAGAGGACGGAGCAATTCCTAAGGACGACAAAGCCCCGACATTTATGATGCTCCTGTCGAGCCCACGGGCCATGGAGGCAGGGGAAGGGACCCCACAACAGTAGGCGTTGCAGGACACAGCAACGCCTGCTCCGAGGTGCTGAGCGGGCGACCGACCCCGTCTCAGCATCACACGGTGAGCATCCTGATGAGATGCCTTGCTGTCTGAGCCATTCTCGAGGGCACAAACACTGCAAAACCGCAAGGGCGAAGAGACTCTGCGTACGCGGACACCCGGCGGCCTGAAACAGACCGGGGGTTAGCGGTTATCCTTAAGCAGTTGCCTGTGGACAGAATGAGTTCCCCGAACAGCAAAGGGTAGCGGACACACTACCTCACCATCTTTCCCGGAGGCAAAATCCGACCCTGTACCTCCACGCGGTGCCTCTGGGCGTCACTCATCATCAATCATGAATGGTGGCAGAGCAGGGCGGTAAGAAAAAAGAGTTCGAAAGGGGGGATCAGCTGCGAAGGAAGAGCCAAATCAAAGCAACCAAACACGCAGACGAAGCATTCGGAGAATTTCATCAATACACAACATGCTCTCTCCTTCATGTCGAAAACGCTTCAAGTTTCATGACCACTACA
The DNA here is from genome assembly GCA_000482085.2 of Cladonia metacorallifera KoLRI002260. Taxonomy (NCBI): domain Eukaryota; kingdom Fungi; phylum Ascomycota; class Lecanoromycetes; order Lecanorales; family Cladoniaceae; genus Cladonia; species Cladonia metacorallifera. The sequence continues at coordinate 687,152 of KI911125.1, forward strand.
AAGGCGGCTTCATACCTGACAACCTACATGAAAACCCATTCGAGGACACCAATAATTCATCAAGCTATTGGACTCGTCTCTGGGCTCCTAATCGATCACCACAAGAACATCAAAGACTCACCTGCGGCAATAATCCTCGCTGCACTCGTCGCACGCACCAGTTCGTCAGAATTGAGACAAGTGGAACGCGGATTGAGTCACCCTAGGCGGTTATCTATGCTGTCATTGCCGGAACGCAATCCCCACGCGAGCGGCAAATCCTTGTATGAGTGTCCCCATCCCCAACACGCCTCGGACGCGACCATCCGAATGGATCAGACCCTCTCCTGGGTGAGAAAACTCCTGCTAGTCTTTCCACCCCTGAAGAATCCACTGCGAGCAGTCACCGCTATCGAAGGGAAAATGCCACAAAGCGGTTGTGGTCTTATAGCTGATAGGGGCGCCAAGCTGAATCCCGTGACTCCGTAATTTACGGAGCACGGAATTATTCCGAGACTAAATCGGGTTAGAGCATTCGCCGAAAAAGGCACAAAAGTTTTTCAAGATTGGTGACCATTCGATCTTCTAAGTCGGCTTGCAATCAACTCTTTGTCCCAATACACGCAATACCATCCGAGTTCGAATAGTAAACCATCCATGGAAGACGCTACCATTATGACCTCGAGTGATCACTCGGAGGATTCCTCAGAAGCATCCCCTGCGATGTCCCCAGCGGCTTCGACAGCCGCCTCCACAGCACCCTCAGAAGACACTCGCCTCGCCCCCCTCTTTGGCAATATCAACTATAATCCCGCTCCCTGGAGGAACTTTGTGACCCCAGAACCAATATCGGACGAGCTTCGAGAAAAGGTCCGTATAGATCTACGCAAGGAATGGTACTCCTCACGGCTTTGCCCTTACTTTCGGAGGATGACGCAAGCCAATTGGGTATTATTCGATCACTGTATAATTATCCTGGATAGCGAACTTGGCGAGATTGATACCCAGCGTAAGGCGCAACTCTTCTGCAACAAACCATCTGGATTCTACTGGTCTCGGGACCTTCGCGAAGCTGGAACCCCCAATTTGAGGAGGACTTCGCCCAACACGATCTTCGCCAGCATTTTTGGCGAGTGGCATAGGCTGTACGATGATCAACCCAACCTCGACTTTGGCCACTTTGTCGCCAACCCGATCCGGATAAATGAAGGAGGTCCAGACACGATTCGAGGTATAATCAGAGCCCATATCTCCCTCTTTGCAAAAGCTGAAGGGATCATCTGCGGCGAAATTCATCGGCCTGGCAGTGATGTAAACTCAGCGCCTGCTCCCGGAGACTTCAGCATACATCCTCTTTATCCAGCCCTGGTCTTGATCTGCGACAGGGACGAGCTCTCCGAGGTTTACTTAGACTATAAGAGACCGGACGGATACGTACGACTACGCGACTTCATGCATTTACAAAGCCTCATAGTCGCTCGCACGGGATGGGAACACATGCTGAGTCAGCCCATCTCCTTCGAAAGTTTACAGAGCAAGGCTCTCCCCTTAGATCGAGCCGATTTTAACGGTAGAGCAAATGTCGACGTCATTCGTGTGCCTCTTCCAGATGCCATCCGCTTCGTTGTCGATTTGGAAAAACGGGAAGACGCATTCATTTTCCAAAAATCTAGGTCGAAAAAAAATCCTGTGCCTTATAGCGTCAGTCTCGATCAGGGTCTGCATCACCATTGTTTTGAGGTGTTTCATCCTAAAGGTGGCTGCTGCGGTGACCAGCAGCAGTGGGCAGACCGGCACATCGTCGCGGGTGAGGAGCATGGCTACAAGCATTGCTTACACCTGGTCGAGGCGCTCCGACGGGTCCAAGCGGAGATGAAGAATGAAACCTATACAACCCTAGCACCTATGTGGTTTAAGGGAAAAATGGTTGACTACGAAGGTGAACTAGGCGCACAGTTTTGAGATGGTCGAAGCCCTTACACAGCCGGACACTACGGCTTCAAGACGATCAGATTCCTTTCTTCGATACGACTGCCAGCTACAGGTCCGAAACGCAACAGAATCGCAAGACAATGCAATTACCATGCCGTTAATTACCGATTGTGATGGATGGACTGCCAAATTCAATATGGGAATCTGAAAAGCTTTACATGCCTTCCTGAATGGCAGATCATGCATCAATTGACGCACCTTCGAGGAACGCAACCCTCCGACTGATGCAAATGTCCACAAATTCCAAGACTACCACCATGAACAGCGAAAATAGGTCAGATGGATAACACTGTCCTTGCGGAGGATGACCGTCCAGACATCTTAAGAGGCAAGTGTATCTGCGAACTTTTGTATGCTCGATTTAAGATATTTCCGGAGCTACAGGAATTTCAGAAGGAGGTGATCTTTTTCAAACCGGGTGAAAGCGCTGGGACTGGCGTTCATGAACTCTCATTACAGGGTTGAGCCAAGCCGTTAGGAAATCAGCACTTCCGCAGTCAGCGAAACAGTGGGGGATTCAAATTGAGATCTCTTTCGACACAATGAAACAAATAGGGCATGAAATGCAAGACGCCCCAGATTTGGTGCGCCAAAATAAAGTTGAAGAACGCATCCTCGACTTCGTATGGGACCCGGTGGTTTTAGCGCTTCCGCAATAGAACACAGTGCAGGATGTGTAGCTGTGCCAGGTATCTTACTGGAACAGGCTGGAGCTCACCCATTGTTTGTTGAAGACCATGCGGCTATTCAGGTGTGTCGGGGAACGTTACTACATGTGTGACCATCAAATCATGGCTGCTTGGGCTTCGTTCCGCTCCCAGAAAATTCATAAGCGGCATTGTGCCGAAGGTGTTGTTCTGAAAGGGTGACTACGGTCCGACGCTCCACAGAAAAAGTAGAAGGCGGGGTGGACACCGGCATCAAGTCCAGCGCGATTGCAACCACTGCTACCCGTATCTTATAAAGCTCCTTGGGCTTCGTTCCGCTCCTCGAAGGTTTATGAGCGGCATTATACATAGAGTGTCAATCTAAGAGGGGGATTATTGTCCAGCGCTCTGCAGGAAAAGCAAAAAGCTGCCGGGCCAGCACCACTGAGCCCAGCGAGATCCAACCACCTCTAATCTTATTATACACGGCTCTTTCGGCTTTGTTCCGCTCTGTAGGGTTAGTAAGTAGCATTATGCTCAAGGTGATATTGTGTGGGAAAGAGATAGACTAGCGCTCTGCAGAGAACAGAGAAGGCGGTGGGCCACTGTCAGTGAGCCCAACGGAATCCCAACCACCTGCAAAACATAGAAATCAGACACCCATATACCAAAGGAAAACCACAGAGGAGACAAGATCTCTATCCCTCCAAAACCTCCTCGACGCCTTGCTCTATTGCAGAACGAAGTGCCTGCTCCTCTCGGCTTCCTACTTCTTCAAGCATTCGGTTGTACATGTCATTCATGTTTACTTGCTTCACGCAATAGGATACCTGTCTGCTGTCATCCATCATGTACAGCCCGCCAGGGACAACGATGGTCGATATGCGTGAGAGCAGGAGAGAAAGCGACAGGCAAGACCCGGGTTGTCAGATAAATTGGGGCATGGCCCAGACTCGAAGAGGAGATGAATCCAGCAACCAACCCCACCGTCTCCCGCTTCTCTCACGCCGTCTATTGCTTTTATCCTGAAACCTTCGGAGGACTAAAGCTGATCGGGGCCCAATCAGTCAAATTCTAGAAAAAGCCGCAGAAGACCACCTCCTTCCAGAATTCTTAGGAGGCGTTCCGAGGGCATTATCGGACTACGCCGTAACATCATCCACCAAACTGTTACGGCTCGTCTAGAGATGATCACAGGTGAGAGACGTTCAGAAGAGAACTGCCTCAAAGTAGGATATGTCCCGCCAAGCCAACCATATGCCAAGCATCTATGTGTCCAGCCAAGGTGTTGAAGACCCCTAGATCAGAACCGTAACAGAGATAAGATAATAACGTACACAATAGCGGATTTAGTATAGGTAGTTGGAAGTGAAGGGGAAGAGTAGGAGCGAAAGAGTAAGAGCGTAAGAGGGCAAGAGCAGAAGATAATATAGCGGGTGGTCGGTGGAGCTATAACCGGCTCCTCTCCGATCAGTATTCAAAATGAGCTGAACGGACGCTCTCGTTTACACCTATAAGACAGCATGACCAGCTTGAGAGAAGGGAGTGGCTGAGGGAGAGCACAGGGGGCAATCGAGGGTGCCCGTAGGAGCACACGGACGAAACGGGCGTTAGCGGGGGAGCAAAGCGGCGGCCACTAAATCAGCGACCGGTCACGTGTTAGCCTAGATTCAGAGATGCTATATATATATATAGTATCCTCAAGTTTCAAGATGCGAAACCGCCTTATTACTCCTACACTAAGGCCTGTTTTAATTATATACTCTCTCACTACTCCCCTATACTCGCTTACTATTCCTTTATACTCCCCTTATGCTTTCCCATACTCCCTTATGCTCCCTTATGCTCCCTTATGCTCTCCTATACTCTCTCTCTACCACTCCCTCTACTACTCCCTCCTTTCCTGCTATTCATTCTAACTATTAAGATCTTCTAAGTTTAAATAAGAGTATCTATATAGCTTAAATTAGATACTTATTAAGAGACTCTATATATAACTCTACTTATTTTATAGTTTTTATCTCTAGTTAAGATAATATTAATATATTATAAAATTCTAAGCACTCTCCTTCTATACTTATTAGTATTATAGATAGTTATAGTAATATTAAATACTTTATATAAACTAAAGTAGCTTAATCTATTTAGGACTAAAAACTTCTATTATAATAAAGATTAATTAGTTATATAAATAAAGACTATATTACCTAACTAAATAGGATCTATAGATATACTTATATATATACATAAACCTTTAGGGTAATAGAGGATAAAAAAGAGATAAAAAGCACTAAAATAGCTAAAGATAAAAATAGGAAGGTAACTACTACTAAGATAGCTAAAATAGATAGCTAAGACTATAATAGATAATAATAGTATATTATAACACTTAGTTAATAACAAATTAATATATAGTCTATATAATTAGGATCTATCTCTACCTTACTATACTTAAAGACTTTAAAAATCTATCTAGGCCATACATGACTGTACATAAGTCGTCTCCACAAGTTAATAATAAGTCTTCGACTTTAAGACCTATCTTAGAAAAGTCTAAGATAGTAGATATGTACTTTGAAGTTACTTGCCGCTCTGAAGTATCTATGCTGATTAACGCTTCTAAGCGGTACATTGACTAGCTCAAGACGAGGATTACCTTCTAATTGATTTTAGACTGAAAAAGTATCAATCCGAAGATACAGCGACAAAGAGGGCAATTATACTTTAAAATAATAGTATCAATTCATCCCAACTCCCGGAACACTCGCCTATCACCGGGCAGTTTCTTCAGGTCTCTATCCACCTGATTGGAGGATCTTCGCGGAGCCAAGCTGGGAGATCGAGCTTCCTACATCTTCGACATAATGAATAAGAAGACTCTGAGATGTCATCAAACCACAAGAACTCGCAAGCTTCGGAAATAAACCAGTCGAGTTCATTTCCCGATAGCTTGTCCAAACATTTTGAGGCAGTATGGCCGCACCTCCTGCAAACCAGGCAGAGTAGCAGAGCTTTCTAGGCTGACCAGTCAACATCTTACCAAGCATATTGTTACACTTCTTTTCCACTTACGTCAATAGAATAGACACTACTTCAACATAAATTATGAGCTGTCTAGCAACCACAAGGCATAGTTATTACTATTTCTCTCGCTGACTAAAAAAATGGCACTACAGCTTGAGCTTTGAGGGAATATTTTGGAAGCAGCACAGGAGTGAGTTTGACGGGTAAATCTTATTTGAGGGATTTCTTGATTTTTGTTCTTGCTATGGCATATGAATAATGACACAAATATGGCGTGGGGGGAGCTCACAGTGCCCATTAATTGGTGAATCCTTTGCTAAGCGGAATATTTGGGTCTTTCGCAGTTTTGTGTCCTTGAAAGCACTCCTATTGTATTACTGTGACAGATGAGGCGATAGCGTACTCACTGCTTAGAGTTATAGTATGAATGATGTTTCTAGCGCTGCAATATTGGCCCGTCTGTGACAACTCAGAGATGCGCGCTCTGCTTATAAGTAACGAAAAGTTTCTACATGAATTGGTTAGCCGGAGAAGAAGAAGGAAGCCTCTACTTATACGGCGGTTCTTGAGGAAACTTCTCAGCATATAATGTAGCTTGCAGGGCTGCAGATTTGCCAAACAACAACTGCCTAGGCACAGACGCAGTCAGCCAAAAAAATTGGCACTGAAGCAACAAATTGATGATCTAGATCGGAATATGCCGGTCAAGCGAGAGATGGAAAAAGCACTTTGTGGGTGGATGTATAGTGCAATGAAGAGACTCTGCATAGTTTCCCTCTTTAGAACTCATCCTAGAGCTTTGGATCAACGTTAACCGCTAATGACAGTCCGCATGTGCAATGTTCATGCCAGAGAACAGCAATGATTTGTGTCATAACGAAATCTACACCTGTAGCCAAAATTTTTCGATCAGATTAGACGTAGAACTTTCACAAGAAGGATCTACGGACCTGAAAGCTAACTAAGCCAGATACGACACTACTCAAAGCAATAGCTGCTTGTCTTCAGTCTCAAACAACTTCATTATTTTCACGTGAGAGAGGAAATATAAATAGAGTACGAGCTAGAATATGTCTAGGCAGCAGTTGACTTGCTATTTATTTAAAAATAACTTAGGCAACTGAAAACGGCTCCACGTAGCTAGTTCAGGCCCTTACCTGCTACGCCCCTGCACTGCACTTTAATGCTCCCTCTTGCTCCCTCGATGCTCCCCCGTGCTCCCTCGTGCTCCCTCACTGCTCCCTTTCCTAATAGAAAACGGCAATATTCGATCCTAAGTTCAGGGTATATATAATTCATATATAATTCATATGTAATAATCTTTAAACTAAATAATACGTAATTATTTATTGGTTAAAGGTTTGGCGATTTTTTTTACGTATTATAGCTTAATTTATCGTTTTGCTCCCATGTTGCTCCTTTTAAAATGACCTTGTTTCTTTATGATTTTAATTTATAATATTACTTCTTATTATTTCCTTCCTTTTTCCCTCCCTCAAAGAATCCTAAGCAGAATTCAGTCATGGCCGCCAAAGAAGATCAGCCGCCATCCGGGACAGGTCCCGCGTCGCCATTTAAAACGCCCCTCGGTCTAGACAATCCTGATGACTTGTTTTGGAAACCCTTTCAGCCAACTTATATCTTTCGATTTATGATTGTTAGTGAAATATCCAACACGACGAAAGCAGCTGTCCTGAGTCGCAGAAACCAGTAAGCCTTCTACAAAAGCACCGCTCCCATCCCAAATCAGAGGAATGGCATACATAATACCTCTTCCCTCCTTAGCGTCCAAATATGCCCATCCAATATTCATTGGCTCTGCTTCTGGGCCTGTCCGGACAAAGACGCTGCCAGCTTTGTCTCCAGAAACTGACGCCACCTCTCGCATCATCCCATTTAGGATCAGGATGCCTGAGGCCACCTGACCAAGTGGCTCTTCCTTACTTAATGGCATTACTTCACATAGTCTCACTTCACATTCTTCAATCTCAAATTCACTCGATTTTTCCATCCTGTCCAAAAGTGGAACTTGCACGCGCCCATCGATAGAAGCCCAAGACCATGAAGGCGCTCGGTACTCGGTAGGTCGAATATGAGCATGCGGCTCATGTGACACTTTGAACCACAATAGATCCCTCAACAACGAGTCCCCCCACAACCCAGCAAGGTACCTACCACCGAATATACGCTGGAAGCACTCCGCCACACCCGCGAAAGCAACAAGCTTGTCCGCAGAAACACTCAAGTCACGGCTCGAGTAGTCCCAGACTGTCGATACCCATGCCTGCCTAGTTATTCTCCTCTGATTTTCATTCGGAGTGGTCACGGGAGGTAGCCTTTTGACCGTACCCGGTTCACACAGCGCCTGACCAATATTAACAGTCTCAGTCTGACAATCGTACTGAAGTGTGTGAGAAGCATAGATCAGACAGCGAGGTGAGAGAATACGTTCCTGCAGGCACCATCCGCGATAATTGATGGGTTCCAAATCATCGTAGTAGGAGCGACTACAATCGTTGGGCTTCGCATCAAGTACCTCCGCGATCCAGACCGAGCCGATCCCCCCGTCAGGGCACTGATACGGGATCCTTGCATCTGGAATCTTCTTTGGTCGTTCGTGGTAAAGGAAGCCTTCGTTGACACTGTTCCCACAGGCACCAATAATGGTGACATAGGAGTTCTGGTAGATGCTGCCCATCTTGCTGATCTGGTGCATCTTATCCTCGGCCGAGTCTTGGAGGATACATAATGCGTCGATCCACAAATAGCGGAGACCCAGATTGTGGGTGACCAATACTGCTTCGCGGATGGTAGCAGGAAAATCGCTCATCTCCAGTCCTTGGGTCACAAAATCGTTGATGTTCTGAGTATTGCTCGTGGGTTGAGGCCCGCCCCAGATGTAACTCAGAGTTACGTAGGAGCCTTGTCTATCGCCACCCGTCATTAGGAGTTTCGGCTTGGAGGGCCTGAAGCAGTCAATCACGCGGTCGGGAAGTATCGTCTCCATTGGCTTTGGACATTTTTTGTGGCAGCGGGCGCAGTGATTTAGACATTCCAACGCCAGCAGATAGCTTGAGGGGGCCGCAACATCAAGGACTCGGTCTCGAGCCGCGACAAATTTCGCGGCATCATTATCTATCTGGCGTGTCAATCGTATTTTATAAGAGGCTCGGTCTCAAGTACCAGCGTCCGTATACATATAATACTCGCGAAACGAGAAGGCGCCACTGCCTTCCACTTTGACCGTCAGCTTCTTAGTACCGGCCGGAGTACAATCCGAGCCTTCATCGTACGCAGCCCAGATCTCTACGCTTCCTTTAGTGTAAGCTGGAGTGCTGATGAGTGAGCACCAGTTGCATCCTAAAGAAGCAGATTTGTGGATTGCCTCCCAGGTCGTCCTGTAGCAATAGCCTTTAGAGTAGCCCGATTCACGTGGTTGCTCTTTGGCTGCCAAAACAGCCTGCCATGAGGTGAAGGAGAAAATACTGGTCCAGCAGGCTTCACAAACCAGGGACTTCATGTTGTATTCAGAAGTCAGAATTACGTTTTTGTGAGCCTTACGCGCTAATATATTTGGTTTAATACTAGGCTGAAACCTCAGACTAAGCCCTTTTAGGGGGACGTCTATGCAGTTTTCTAGGGGTGTTTATTTTAAAAATCTAAGGTATTAATATTAAGAAAAGGGGTATCCATATAATTTCACCCCTAAGAAAAGATTATAAAAAAATTTAGGGCTAAAATTTTACTCTCTAAGGGCTTATTGCTTAAAAGATCTTTATAAAGCCAGTATTAAGGGGGCTTTTATAGGGAGCACAAGGGGGGCTTATAAGGGGCCTTATAGGGAGTAATAGAATTTTTAATAGTAACCTCTATAGTAGCCCTTTTATTATAATATTCTACTTTATATACTTTATTATCTATCACTTAATACTCCCTATCTTAGCATAAATAATCTATAGTTCTTATTTTTATATTTTACTACTATTCTAGTGCTTTCTACCTCTATTACTACTCCTACTTATATGTAGAGCTTATATATATAGAGGGTATATTTATACTATATAATAAGTTAAGTTTAACTTAACTTAAAACCTAACCCATTAAGTTTTAGACTAGGTTAAGTTAAGTTAAGTTAAATTTTTAAAAACTTAATTTAAACTTAACTTAGTATATAACTTAATAGGTTTAACTTTATTAATCTAGTATTAATTAATATAATACTAATAATATTAAAATAGTACTATACTAACTAATATAAAAATAATATAAAGACTAATATAATTAATATAAGATTAGTATAAAGATTAAAAATAAATTAGCTATATTATAGCTATAAATAACTTAATATAACTTAATATAACTTAATATAACTTATAATTATTATAGTAAGTCTTAGTAGTCTTATAGAGGCAAGAATTAATAGCTAAAGTAATATTAATTCTTAGTAGAATAGTTATAGAGGAAGAAGCTACTAAGTATATAAACTTATTAAGCTTTAGTAAGAGTATCTACCTTAGTAAAAACTAGTTATTATAATCCCTCCCTTTATACTTTATAATTTTTATAAATATAATTCTACTCCTAATTTATATACTATACTTATATATTATTAGTAATAATAGCTTTAAAGGCTTATTAGGCCTAACTAGTTATTATTAAGAGTAGTATATTAAGGTTTATATTATTATATTTAAAGATTCTTTTACTATCTTTATATTTAGTAAGGTTAGTTCTAAAAGTATTTCTAATTACTATACTCTTATTAAATATATCTTTTAAATAAGTATAAGTTTTAGTAGTTAATATTTATTTTTTATTTAATAAATACTTTAAAGCTAAAAGGGCTCTTATAGTCTTAATAACCCTTCTAAGGGCTATAGCCTAGATTATTATTAAAATATCTAGATATTCTACTACTAATACTACCTATATATATATATTAATAGCCTTATTTAATACTAGTTTTATATTTATTAATTTTAATTCTATATCTTCTATTATAAGTTTACCCTTTATTTTATTATATTATAATAGTAGTAAGAGAGATAACTAGTTAATAATAATACCTAAAATATAGGAGGTTATAATTAAGCTATTAAAGTTTATTTTAAGGGGAGAAAAAGCTTAAGAGTTTATATAGAGAGCTTAACTCTTTTAATTAGTAGTATAAATTAGACTAAAATTTTATATTACTACCTTAAAAAGGTTCTACTCTTTAAACTTTAAGGAGTTCTATTTTTTAAATTTTAATAAAAGATAATACTTATTATTATATAAGTCTATATAGTTAAAGCTACTTTATAGTAAGTCTTTAAATATTATATAATTATATAAAGATATAATAAGTAGCTGCTATTTTAGAATAAAATATAAATTTATAAAAGTTAGAAATAGTTCTATAAGTAAAGCCTTAGAAATTATAAATAATATTATAATAAAAGTTAGAAGGCCTTTTATAAATATTATAATCTTAGAGATTAAAATCTTTATAGATATAATAGTCTCTAAGGTTAAAATCTTTATAAGTATAGTAAATAATAATAAGTCTATATTTATATTTTTTATAATTAAAAGGTTTAGTATAAGTTATATTAACTAAGTATCTTTATCTTTCTTATATTATTTAAGCTTTAATATAAACTCTTTAAAGCCTTTTTAAGTTAATAAGGTAAGTTATTATAAACTATTTATAAAAGCCTTTTTAAAAGCCTTTAAGACTTTTAATAGGTCTTTTATAAGTGTTAATATAAATAAAGATAAGATACTTAGTAATAAAGAAGAGCTATTAACTACTTTATATTTAACTAGTTTAGAAGAAGTTTTATTAGAGAATTTAAAGGTTATATTCTTAAATAAAGTAGCTTAGACTAGAGAGTTATTAGTTATTAAAGATTTAGCTAGTAAATTAATAATTAAAAAAAATTTATTTTATTCTTAAAAGATATAAGACCTCTATTATATTTAAATAATAGTTTATAGATAATAATATTATTTTAATCTTCTTTTAATCTCTTCTTATTTATTAGTATATAAGTAGATTTTTTATTATATTTAAATAATAGTTTATAGATAATAATATTATTTTAATCTTCTTTTAATCTCTTCTTATTTATTAGTATATAAGTAGATTTTTTATTATATTTAAATACTTTATAAGTATTACTAATCTTAAATAAGTATTTTATATAAATAAATAATAAACTAATAATAGTATACTTAGCTATATTAAAATTTAAAGGCTAGTAATTTCTAGATTTAGTAATTATTATACTAATTATAATAACTATCTTTATAGTAGAGTTAGATAGGTATATATTCTTAAAGAATAAATTTAATACTTCTTTATTATTAATAAGTTTAGGAGTAATATCTTTTAGTAGCTTAAAAACTATTTTTAAGATTAAATTAAATAATTTATATTTTAAGAAGTTAGAGCCCTTTATATTATTTTTATTCTTTAGGCTCTATAATTATCTATTACCTTTATTTAACTAAGAGTTATAGTTAGTTTTCTTAGATCTTATAAATTTCTTTTATAATATATTTAGAGTTAGAAATAAGAGATAGTATATAAATTTATCTATAAAATAAATTAAGATTAGAAGTAAAAGTTTATTATTAATTATAAAATAAATTAAGGTTAGAAGTAAGGTTAAAAGTAAGGACTAATATTAGCTTATTTATAAGTCCTAAGTATTTACTATAAATATAACCTTTATATTAAGCCTTTATATTTTATATAACTATACTTTAGCTCTATATTATATTATTTTAAAATTAAGCTTTATATCTATAGACTTCTAAATCTAATTTATAATATCTATAACCTCTATAGTTCTAAAACTTAGTAATATATATAATCTTTATAGTAATAACCTTACTAGACCTTTATAATACTAATTAATTATTTTTAACCTTTATAGTAATATTTTTATTAGACCTTTATAATCTCCTAACTATATATACTATATCTTTAGAGGCCTATATATATCTTTAGGGTTCTATATATTTAAGCTTCTAGTTTAGGCTTAAAAGGGTAATTATAATAAAATTACTATACTATAGCCTTATAGTTTTTTATATACTTAAGTAGCTCTTAAAATTTTTTTTCTAAGATATCTCTTTTATATTATTAGGTACTATAGTTTTTAGTAGTATAAGTAAAAGTTTAGAATCTCTTTTATCTCTTATTTATATTTATTAATATTATCTACAATCTAGCTTATTAATAGAGGTAATAAAAGTATTTAACTCTTTATTATATTCTTCTAATAGTATTCTAAGAGGTTAGAATAAAAAATAAGGTATATCTTTATTATCTTTAGTAATTTTAGGTAATATATTACTAAGCTTATAATCTTAAAGATCTTAAAGAGTCTAAGATACTTATAATTTAACTTCTTTATAAACTTTTATAATTTAATATTTATAATTAAGAGTTATATTTACTAGCTCTTTTTAAACTACTAGTATTTATAACCTTAATTATAATATAAGACTTATTAATTTTAAGCCTATATAAGGTTTTCTTAAAAATTTTTATATAAAGATTCTAACTTTTTTATTATTTCTTCTACCTCTATATATATCTCCTCTATTATAGTTAAAAATTAGAAGAGTTTTAGTTCTTAACTATAGTAGATATAGAATAGTATTTTATAAATAATTATATACTTTAAACTATTATATATATACTTTATAAGAGGAAGGAGAGAGACCTAGTTATCTTATTAATAATTAATATAAATATATAGATATTATTTTAATACTTAGTTATTTCTTTCTATAAGACTATCTATCTATTAGTAATATAATATTATTAGTTTATAATTACTATCTAATACCTTTAAGAGGTAATATTAAAAGTTAAAAATAAATAATTTATTTTAGTTACTAATAATTAAATTAAGTATTCTATAAAATTAGAAGATATATTATATAAATAATATTATAAATTATTTAGAATCTAATATTATAATACTTAGAATATAATAATATATCTTATTAAAATAATTTACTATTATTATAATAGAGTTATAAGTTACTTTATTAATAGAGTCTTAGCTTAAAAGTAAGTTTATAATAAAATTAATTATAATAGCTATTTATAACCTATCTAGGATAAGTATTACTAGTAATTCTTTATATAGAAGATAATAAGCTTACTTTATCTTCTAATAAATATTATAAGTTTTAATATACTTACTAATATTTATTCTTATAGTTAGCTAGTAGAATTAATAGTGAATTAAAATATCTATATAATCTCTATTAAAGTATTTAGCTATTAAAGAGTTATAGAAATTCTTTAATATTTATAATTATAACTCTTTATTATTTAGTATATATATTTTTAAACCTTAGAAGTAAAGTAAGCTATTAATTTATTTATAATTTATATCTTAAGTTAATAAAGCTACTAGGTCTTATTATAGACTTTTTTTAATAGTATTAAGAATAGTCTTTAAAAATTAATTTATCTTTTTATTATTTTATTCTAAGCCTTTTATATCTCTTAGTACTCTTTTAGAAGCCTTTTACCCCTTTATAATCTAGGTAATAGTAAGTTTAAAGAATAATATTATTATATAAAGCTTATCTAAGTCTTTATAGTTCTTTTTTTAAGAGAGGCTATTAACTAGATTATATTTACTAAGTATATAGTAAATCTTAAAGTTAAATACTAATAAAAACTTAGTTTAATAGGCTTATCTTCTATTTAATATCTTTACTATAAGGAATAATTTAAGGTTATAGTAATTAATAAATACTATAATTTTATATTAAGCTTTTTTAAGGTATTTTCTTTAGACCTAGAATAAAATTATTATAATTAAAAGTTTTTAATCTAGTATTCTATAATTTATCTCTATAAAGATTAGTTTCTTATTATAAAAAGTAATAAGATAACTATAAGTATTTTTTTATTTTTAAGAGAATATACTTAAAAAGGTATAATTATTTATATTTATCTAAATTATAGTAAGTAGTATAAGGTTATAGTAGTATAATAAAATAGCTTAAATAAAAATATACTTTAAAGTATTAAAGGATAGCTCTACCTTATTTATTTATATAAAAGGTTTTAATTCTTTTATTAGCTTTATAAGGCCTTTAGTAATCTTACTATACTAGTAAATAAACTTATAATAGAAATTATAAAATCTTAGAAATAATTATATATTTTTTATAAATTCTAGTATTAACTACTCTATTATAATTATTATTTAAGTTTAGTCTATTATAATCTTAGTTAAGTTAATAATAAACTCTAAGAATTCTATTATATCTATTAAGAATTTATATTTCTTTAGTTTAGTAAATAACTTATTACTCTATAAAGCTTTTAATACCTCCTTTATATATCCCTTATAGTCTTTAATAATATTAAAGTAGACTAAGATATTATCTAAATAAATAATAATAATAATATCTAAAAGATAGTATAATACCTTATTAATATAAGATTAAAAGGTTAATAGTATATTAGTAAGACTAAAAAATATTATATAATATTTAAATAAATTATAATAAGTTTAGAATATAGTTTTCTACTTATCCCCTTATTTAATCTAAATTAGATTATAAGTGTTTTAGAGGTTAATTTTAGTAAACCTTTTTATCCTTTAAAAATAATTTAAGATTTCTAAAATTAATAGTATTAAGTACTAGTCTTAGACTATTATTATATTTAATTCTTAATAGTTTATATAGAGCCTTAGACTTCTATCTTTCTTTTTAATAAATAGAATAGGTAATTTAATAAGTAATTTAAAATACTTTATAAATCTTAATTTAAGATTTTATTTAATATACTTTTTAAGTACTTTAAGCTCTAATTTTAATAAATTATATAATAGGCTAAAAAGAGGTATAGTATTAAGTATTAAGTTAATAATATATTTAAATATTCTATAATAAGATAAGAGTATAGTATTAGCTTATTTAAAAAATATATTAATATAATTAAAGTAGGCTATTAGTAGTATTATTAGAGTTTTTTAATTTAAATAATAAATATATACTAATAAGTTATCTAGTTTACTATTAAAATCTCTTTAATATAAAACTTAAATATTCTTAGGTACTTATATAAAGTTTATATTTTAATTTATTAATAAATTTACCTTCTATAGCTATAGAAGGCCTAATATAACTTAGTATCCTAATATTAGAATTATTTAGAATATATATATAATAGATAGAATATTTAAGATATTTATAAAATTCTTAAATAATACTTACTTTATAGAGTTAATAGTTTTTCTATTAATATTTATTATCTTAATAGCCTTAATATCTAAGGGTATTATATTAAGTGAAAGTATAAACTATTTATTAATAAAATTTGCTATAGTATTATAATTAATTAATATATTAAGAGATAATTTAATATTTTAGTTAAATTAAAGCTAAAGCTTCTATAAGGTTATAAAGGCATTAATATAATCTTTTATATCTTTAATATTAGTTATAGAACTCTATAATATCTCTAACTTTTTAATATTTTAATATCTTTAGCTTTTAATTTATTATCTTTCTATTATATACCTAGCTTATTTTAAAAGGGGGTTAGAAAGTATTATAAAATATTTTTTTCTTTTTAAAACTAATTTTATCTATAATAACGCCTTATCTATTATAGGCGTATATTTTTTAGCTTATTTAAGTATATTTTCCTCTAGTAGCTTAATTAGGTATAATATATATAAAGTTTATTATCTTATTATTACTTATACTCTTCTAAGGTAATATTAGCCATTTTTTAATTATTTGAACTAATTATAGAGAAAGGATTTCCTCCTTGAGGGGGCCTTATCTAAGTAAAGTCTAATCTTTAAGTTATTATTTATAAGGCTTATTAGCTCTACTAGTCTATAAATTAGACTTACTTTTAATAACTTTACTTTTTATAATCTTCTATTATTTATTTACTAATCTTAATATAGCTTTTTATTTATTAAGCAGCTCTCTTAAAGCTAATAAAGGTATTAAGAAGTTCTATATTAACTTAATAAACTTAGTCTAGAATCTCTAAGATTAATTTCTTTCTAAATATATAATAAATAGCCACGTTATTCTATAATAGATTAGTAATAAGAGTCTTAAAATAATTAATAAAGTTTTATATATTCTTATTCTATCTTATTTTAATTTAATTTATCTTTAATTCTATATCTAATTTTATATCCTCTATAGAATAATTTTTTAGTAATTAACTTTATAGAATCTTCTAATTCTTAAATATCTCTTTATATTTTATTAATTATATTAATTATATTCTAGTTTTAATCTTTTATTCTAAGTAAATATAAGTTATAAAGATCTAGATATTAATTCCCTTAATAACTTATAAATTAAAAAAGTTAGTTATATTAATAATTTATAGTTAGATATCTATTAATAAACCTATAAAGATTAAGGGTAGAGTATATTTTACTTTCCTCCTCTTTATATTTATAGTTATAGTAGAGGTATTTTAAAGAGAAGTATATTATTCTATATCTAGTTAAAAGGCTAATATACTTACTTTACTCTTAAAGGCTAAATCTTAAAGGTTTATTAAAATACGCCCTTAAGTTACTAGTAGATTATTATATAATATACTATAATATTAGTTTTCTTCTAAAGTAGCTATATAGGCTAGTAGTATTATTATATAAAGGTTATTAAAAATCTAAGCTCCTCTAAGGATACTATTAAGCCTTTAAATAAGTAAGGATAATAGTAGACTAAAATCCCTACCTAAAAGTAATATAGTTAAGTTAAGTTAATAAGATTTAGAATAATAAGAGTTATTAAAGGCTATTACTAATCCTAGGCCTATTACAAGCTATATTATAGGAAGAATTAATATTATAATAGATCTTAGTAGTCTTAGGGGCAGGAATTAATAGTTAAAGTAATATTAATTTTTAGTAGAATAGTTATAGAGGAAGAAGCTACTAAGTACATAAGCCTATTAAGCCTTAGTAGAAGTACTTACCTTAGTAAAAGCTAGCTATTATAATAATATTACTATAATATAATTATAATCTATTATATATAGAGCTTAGATTAATATTATAATTAGTAATTTATATATTACGTTAATTAACTTAAACTTAATAACTTAGTACTAGATTAAGTAATAATTTAATTTAACTTAATATATAATTTAACCTAGACTAGGTTAAATTATTAGATTTTAAAATTTAACTTAATTTAATTTATTATATAATGTAGGTATATTCTATAGATTTAAAAACTTAAACTATATAATATTATTAATTATATTCTATATTATAGAATTATAATAGTTATAAGTCTAGCTTACTTTTAAGTTTACTTAATTATACTATACTCTATTAAATTTATTATTACTTATAGAAATTTTCTTTATTAATTTTTTACTACCTTAATAAAATAATTAATATCTATTAAAATGCTATTATTACTTACTATAATGTTATAGGTTATAGGAAAGCATGCATAGGGCGGCGCATTATAGCGCATGAGTAGTGAAGGGTGCCAAGCACCTTCTTAGTACATGTGTAGATTAGCACTACTTTTGTATGTAATCCTACACGCAGGTAGATACAAATATCATCTATCTTCTACCTAATTAATTTTAACTATAACATATAAGTAAATAACTTACTTAATTATATCTATAAAATATTTTTATAGATAAGTTTTAAATAAGATTAAATAAGATTAAATAAGATTAAATAAGATTAAATAAGATTAAATAAGATTAAATAAAATTAAATAAGATTAATTAAGTTTAGATAAGATAATTATAGTTACTTATTTAAACTTATTTAAACTTATCTAAACTTATTTACTTAGTATTAGAATTAAGTAATACTTAGATAAAGCTACTATAGAATAACTTTATAAATTTTATTATAAAGTTTAAATCTATCTATATTAATATAAAAAGAAAAATTATTAATAGTTATTATTTATACTATAATACTATAGTAGTATAGCTTTATAGCCTTATAGTCTTAACTCTAATTTATAGTATATAAAATTCTATAAAAATTCTAAATTTAAAATTAGATTTTAGAAAGGAATTAAGATAAACTTTAGAAAGTCTTTCTAAAGTTCTTACTTTTAGTACTAGATACTAAACCTTAATAAACCTTAAAAATATTTCTATATATAGTAATATTAGGCTATTTTAGCGCATAAACTTTTCTAAACTTTTTTAGTATAAATAAGTTTAAATAAGTTTATAAGACTATTATTATATAATAAAGTAGTAATACTAAGGTATTATATACTAAGTATTATATAACTTATATACTCTTTATATATAAGTATATTATTATTATATAAAGGCCTTTAAGTAATATCTACTTATTTAATATATAGTTAGAATAGAATTTTCTTCTTTTTCTTTCTTTCTTAAGAATTAGTTATCTTCTAGAATCTATAATATATACTTAATTTTATATTAATATATATAACTCTATAATATTTCTAATTCTTCTATTTAATAGAGATATTAATTTATAATTAGTATACTTATTATAAGTAGTTTATACTTTAATAGCTATTAAATTATAGAACTATAAATAAATAATAAATAAAGTAAATTAATAGCATAAAAAAACTTAAATACTTAAGAAAAGGAAATAGGCTTTATAATTAATAATATTATTAATAAGCTAAGATAAGTTAATAGTTTAATACTTAATAAATACTTATAGCTTATTAAAAGAGTAAAAGTAAAGCTATTAAAATAGAAATAATTTAAAAAACTTAAATATAAGATTATTAATTTTAGATAAGGATTATTAATAGTATTTATAAAAAATACTTTAAAATATAATAAAGATAAATCTATTTTATACTCTATTAACTATAATATAGAGTCTATTTATATAGAAACTATAGATAAAATATTAGTAGAATCTATTTCTTACTCTCTACTTACTATTAATATTATAGGCGAGAAGTGTTTTATATATAAGATAAATAATTTAGACTTATATTAAAAAATATTAAAGCCTTTTTCCTTAGAAAAATATAAAGAAAAGTTATTAAAAAAATACTAGAATTAAATTAAAGATATTAAAATATACTTTTATCTAACTTTCTATAATTTTAAAATTAATAAGTTAAAGATTCTATATATAATATAGTATCTTAAGGAGGATATAAAAAAATTCTAATATAATTATAAAAAAGAATATTCTATAGCTAATTAAATATAAGAAGAATTTAAGATATTTTTATTAAACTTTTTTAAAGATTTAATTAATTATATTTTAGATATTACTTAGATAATAACTAATATAAAATAGAAACTATATTAAGTCTATTCCTTAATATATATTTATAAAGCATATATTATATTATCTATATTAAGTTCTAATACTATCTCCTCTCTTTAAAATCTTTATCCTAAAGATTACTATCTATCCTTTATACTATAATATACTATTAATCCTCTATTAAGATCTACCCTTTACTAAAGGTATATTCTAGAGAGTATCTATTCTAATAAAATTATATATTATTATAATAATTATATTTATTATAATAAGGAGTATAAGATAGAGTTTAATTTAAATTCCTATACTAAGTATTCTAGAGGTAGTTTATTATATAAGCTTACTTTTTCTAAGGCTAAGCTCTATTATATTTATAAGAAGAGATATAAAAAATTAGAAGCTATTTACTATATAATATTCTAGATCTAAGAGCTAGTTACCTACTAATTAAGGCTCTATACTAAGGTTAATAACTTAGAGAAATAAGAGAAGAAATTAGTCTATTATAAATTATAGAATATTAAAGAGCTAGAAGCTAATAAGGTAGCTATTATTATTAATAACCCTCTTTTTAACCTTAGTTCTAAAGTACTTAAGATCCTCTTAAGTTTTAACTAGTCTTCCCTTATTTCTATTAAAACTATTATAGAAGGATCTAGTAGTTCCTAAGATATTTAAGTAGTTTCTATATATTTTTAATATTATTATAATTTTTTTATTTAATAAGGTAGTTCTAATCTTATTAATCTAGAATTTTCTTAACCTCCTACTTATCTTCTTCCTTAATTTTATATTGAAAGGTTTTTTATAAGGGTGTGCTTAGATCCACTAGTTCTAAGAGTAATATATAGAAAACTAAGTATTATTTTAAATCCTTTAGTAGATTAAGTTTATAGTTAACTAGTCCTTATTATTCTATAATTAAAAATAATCTGACTTTTATATAATCTAGTTTCTTATTAGGCCTTTTTAATTTTATATTCCTAGTTAAGAGATATACTTTATCCCTCTTTTTAAGTTAAGGACTATCTTTTTAATTCTTATTAGCTTATTATCTAACTATTTTATTTAAATTTATAATAGTTTCCTTTAATTTATTATAGATTTTTTTAAGTTCCTTAGCTTTAACTAGTACTTTATCTATATTAAGTCCCTCCTATAATTATAGAAAGCTATTTATATTTTTTTTATAATTTATAAAGAATAGTGTTACTCTAGTTATTCTAAATAACTTATTATTATATGTTAGCTATACTATAGATAATAGTAATACCTAATTATTTTATTATTTATTTATATAGTGCCTAAGGTATATTTTTAATATTTAGTTTACTCTTTCTATTTATCTATCTATCTAAGGATAATAAGCTATTAATATTTTTAGCTTAATTTTAATTATTTCTAATAATATTTTCTAATAGTTTAAAGTAAATAGTTTATCCCTATCTAATATTATTAATTTAAGTATATTATAATCCCTTATAAGCCTATTTAATAGTATAAATACTAATTATTTAATATTATATTTTTCTTTAAAAGGTAGTATTATTATATACTTTATTAGTTTATCTATAATAACTATAATAATATTATATACCTTTAATATTATAGAATCTTTAGACTTTAGTAACTTAATAATAAAGTTTATTATAATATTATCCTAAGGTGTCTTTAATATAAGTATAAACTATATTTTCTTATATAGCTTATACCTTACTAACTTATTCTATTAATACTTAATATATTCCCTAATATATTATTCTACCTTTATTTAAAGCTATAGTATATTATAATTTCTGTAAATAAGTTCTATTATCTTAATAACTCTTAGGTACCTATATATTAAGTTATTATAATAATCCTAGATTATCTTTTTAATATATATTTCTAGTATATATGTCTTACCTTAATAGCTTAGTACTATTATATTAGCTTATTCTCTATATAATTCTTTAGCTTTAGTATCTTTACTATATACTTTTATTAGCCTATTAATTTAAATTTATATTATTTTAAAAGTTCTATCTATCTAACTTATCTTTAGTTAAGTACTTTTATTATTATAAAATTTAAGAGGTTTTTATAATTAGTAAAGATACTAAGTTCTAAGTAGCTTTTAGTATAAATTCTCTAATATTTAAATACTTTTATTACTATAAGTAACTCCTTATTATAGATATTATAGTTTTGCTCTAATACTATTATTTTTCTTAAATAGTATATAATTAAGTACTATTTTCTATCCTTTTATTAATATAGACACGCCTCTATAGCTAGATCTAATATATTAGTTTTAATCCTTACTAGTTAATTAACTTAGAATATATATAATACTAGTAGTTTAGTATATACCTCTTTTAGCTATTTAATTATATTATCTTATTATTTCTTCTATTTAAATTTTATGTCCTTAGTAACTAACCTAATAAAAGATAAAGCTTTTTTTAAGAATTCTTTAATAAACTACTTATTAAAGTTTAGGAACCTTAAGAATACTTATACTTCTTTAACTATTATAAGTATTAACTATTTTTATATATCTTTAATCTTATTTTAACTTATTTAAATACTTTATATATTAATATTATATCCTAGGAAGTTAACCTTCTTCTTATAAAATTTATATTTTTCTAGTTTAAGGAATAGTCTAGTGTTAGAACTTAATATATATAATATAGTGTACGCTTTATAAGTATATATCCTAAAATAGGCTTAGTACTAAGTTATATAAGGGTTTAAATAGTTTAGGGTTTAAATTATATAAACTAATAATTTAAATAATTTATTAAATAATTTATTTAAACTATAAGGAGTTTAAATAATTTATGGATTAATTCTATTAAATTAAATAGTCTTAGTAGACTTCTTTATATCTATATAATTAAGGCTCTTACCTATAGTTTAGATTTTCTTATATTTAATTTTATAGTTAAACTAATAGTTATTTCTAGCTTTTAAAGACTTAATCTTATATTATTAAGTAATATAGAGTTATACCTAGCTTACTCTANACTCTAATTTATAGTATATAAAATTCTATAAAAATTCTAAATTTAAAATTAGATTTTAGAAAGGAATTAAGATAAACTTTAGAAAGTCTTTCTAAAGTTCTTACTTTTAGTACTAGATACTAAACCTTAATAAACCTTAAAAATATTTCTATATATAGTAATATTAGGCTATTTTAGCGCATAAACTTTTCTAAACTTTTTTAGTATAAATAAGTTTAAATAAGTTTATAAGACTATTATTATATAATAAAGTAGTAATACTAAGGTATTATATACTAAGTATTATATAACTTATATACTCTTTATATATAAGTATATTATTATTATATAAAGGCCTTTAAGTAATATCTACTTATTTAATATATAGTTAGAATAGAATTTTCTTCTTTTTCTTTCTTTCTTAAGAATTAGTTATCTTCTAGAATCTATAATATATACTTAATTTTATATTAATATATATAACTCTATAATATTTCTAATTCTTCTATTTAATAGAGATATTAATTTATAATTAGTATACTTATTATAAGTAGTTTATACTTTAATAGCTATTAAATTATAGAACTATAAATAAATAATAAATAAAGTAAATTAATAGCATAAAAAAACTTAAATACTTAAGAAAAGGAAATAGGCTTTATAATTAATAATATTATTAATAAGCTAAGATAAGTTAATAGTTTAATACTTAATAAATACTTATAGCTTATTAAAAGAGTAAAAGTAAAGCTATTAAAATAGAAATAATTTAAAAAACTTAAATATAAGATTATTAATTTTAGATAAGGATTATTAATAGTATTTATAAAAAATACTTTAAAATATAATAAAGATAAATCTATTTTATACTCTATTAACTATAATATAGAGTCTATTTATATAGAAACTATAGATAAAATATTAGTAGAATCTATTTCTTACTCTCTACTTACTATTAATATTATAGGCGAGAAGTGTTTTATATATAAGATAAATAATTTAGACTTATATTAAAAAATATTAAAGCCTTTTTCCTTAGAAAAATATAAAGAAAAGTTATTAAAAAAATACTAGAATTAAATTAAAGATATTAAAATATACTTTTATCTAACTTTCTATAATTTTAAAATTAATAAGTTAAAGATTCTATATATAATATAGTATCTTAAGGAGGATATAAAAAAATTCTAATATAATTATAAAAAAGAATATTCTATAGCTAATTAAATATAAGAAGAATTTAAGATATTTTTATTAAACTTTTTTAAAGATTTAATTAATTATATTTTAGATATTACTTAGATAATAACTAATATAAAATAGAAACTATATTAAGTCTATTCCTTAATATATATTTATAAAGCATATATTATATTATCTATATTAAGTTCTAATACTATCTCCTCTCTTTAAAATCTTTATCCTAAAGATTACTATCTATCCTTTATACTATAATATACTATTAATCCTCTATTAAGATCTACCCTTTACTAAAGGTATATTCTAGAGAGTATCTATTCTAATAAAATTATATATTATTATAATAATTATATTTATTATAATAAGGAGTATAAGATAGAGTTTAATTTAAATTCCTATACTAAGTATTCTAGAGGTAGTTTATTATATAAGCTTACTTTTTCTAAGGCTAAGCTCTATTATATTTATAAGAAGAGATATAAAAAATTAGAAGCTATTTACTATATAATATTCTAGATCTAAGAGCTAGTTACCTACTAATTAAGGCTCTATACTAAGGTTAATAACTTAGAGAAATAAGAGAAGAAATTAGTCTATTATAAATTATAGAATATTAAAGAGCTAGAAGCTAATAAGGTAGCTATTATTATTAATAACCCTCTTTTTAACCTTAGTTCTAAAGTACTTAAGATCCTCTTAAGTTTTAACTAGTCTTCCCTTATTTCTATTAAAACTATTATAGAAGGATCTAGTAGTTCCTAAGATATTTAAGTAGTTTCTATATATTTTTAATATTATTATAATTTTTTTATTTAATAAGGTAGTTCTAATCTTATTAATCTAGAATTTTCTTAACCTCCTACTTATCTTCTTCCTTAATTTTATATTGAAAGGTTTTTTATAAGGGTGTGCTTAGATCCACTAGTTCTAAGAGTAATATATAGAAAACTAAGTATTATTTTAAATCCTTTAGTAGATTAAGTTTATAGTTAACTAGTCCTTATTATTCTATAATTAAAAATAATCTGACTTTTATATAATCTAGTTTCTTATTAGGCCTTTTTAATTTTATATTCCTAGTTAAGAGATATACTTTATCCCTCTTTTTAAGTTAAGGACTATCTTTTTAATTCTTATTAGCTTATTATCTAACTATTTTATTTAAATTTATAATAGTTTCCTTTAATTTATTATAGATTTTTTTAAGTTCCTTAGCTTTAACTAGTACTTTATCTATATTAAGTCCCTCCTATAATTATAGAAAGCTATTTATATTTTTTTTATAATTTATAAAGAATAGTGTTACTCTAGTTATTCTAAATAACTTATTATTATATGTTAGCTATACTATAGATAATAGTAATACCTAATTATTTTATTATTTATTTATATAGTGCCTAAGGTATATTTTTAATATTTAGTTTACTCTTTCTATTTATCTATCTATCTAAGGATAATAAGCTATTAATATTTTTAGCTTAATTTTAATTATTTCTAATAATATTTTCTAATAGTTTAAAGTAAATAGTTTATCCCTATCTAATATTATTAATTTAAGTATATTATAATCCCTTATAAGCCTATTTAATAGTATAAATACTAATTATTTAATATTATATTTTTCTTTAAAAGGTAGTATTATTATATACTTTATTAGTTTATCTATAATAACTATAATAATATTATATACCTTTAATATTATAGAATCTTTAGACTTTAGTAACTTAATAATAAAGTTTATTATAATATTATCCTAAGGTGTCTTTAATATAAGTATAAACTATATTTTCTTATATAGCTTATACCTTACTAACTTATTCTATTAATACTTAATATATTCCCTAATATATTATTCTACCTTTATTTAAAGCTATAGTATATTATAATTTCTGTAAATAAGTTCTATTATCTTAATAACTCTTAGGTACCTATATATTAAGTTATTATAATAATCCTAGATTATCTTTTTAATATATATTTCTAGTATATATGTCTTACCTTAATAGCTTAGTACTATTATATTAGCTTATTCTCTATATAATTCTTTAGCTTTAGTATCTTTACTATATACTTTTATTAGCCTATTAATTTAAATTTATATTATTTTAAAAGTTCTATCTATCTAACTTATCTTTAGTTAAGTACTTTTATTATTATAAAATTTAAGAGGTTTTTATAATTAGTAAAGATACTAAGTTCTAAGTAGCTTTTAGTATAAATTCTCTAATATTTAAATACTTTTATTACTATAAGTAACTCCTTATTATAGATATTATAGTTTTGCTCTAATACTATTATTTTTCTTAAATAGTATATAATTAAGTACTATTTTCTATCCTTTTATTAATATAGACACGCCTCTATAGCTAGATCTAATATATTAGTTTTAATCCTTACTAGTTAATTAACTTAGAATATATATAATACTAGTAGTTTAGTATATACCTCTTTTAGCTATTTAATTATATTATCTTATTATTTCTTCTATTTAAATTTTATGTCCTTAGTAACTAACCTAATNCTATCTAAGGATAATAAGCTATTAATATTTTTAGCTTAATTTTAATTATTTCTAATAATATTTTCTAATAGTTTAAAGTAAATAGTTTATCCCTATCTAATATTATTAATTTAAGTATATTATAATCCCTTATAAGCCTATTTAATAGTATAAATACTAATTATTTAATATTATATTTTTCTTTAAAAGGTAGTATTATTATATACTTTATTAGTTTATCTATAATAACTATAATAATATTATATACCTTTAATATTATAGAATCTTTAGACTTTAGTAACTTAATAATAAAGTTTATTATAATATTATCCTAAGGTGTCTTTAATATAAGTATAAACTATATTTTCTTATATAGCTTATACCTTACTAACTTATTCTATTAATACTTAATATATTCCCTAATATATTATTCTACCTTTATTTAAAGCTATAGTATATTATAATTTCTGTAAATAAGTTCTATTATCTTAATAACTCTTAGGTACCTATATATTAAGTTATTATAATAATCCTAGATTATCTTTTTAATATATATTTCTAGTATATATGTCTTACCTTAATAGCTTAGTACTATTATATTAGCTTATTCTCTATATAATTCTTTAGCTTTAGTATCTTTACTATATACTTTTATTAGCCTATTAATTTAAATTTATATTATTTTAAAAGTTCTATCTATCTAACTTATCTTTAGTTAAGTACTTTTATTATTATAAAATTTAAGAGGTTTTTATAATTAGTAAAGATACTAAGTTCTAAGTAGCTTTTAGTATAAATTCTCTAATATTTAAATACTTTTATTACTATAAGTAACTCCTTATTATAGATATTATAGTTTTGCTCTAATACTATTATTTTTCTTAAATAGTATATAATTAAGTACTATTTTCTATCCTTTTATTAATATAGACACGCCTCTATAGCTAGATCTAATATATTAGTTTTAATCCTTACTAGTTAATTAACTTAGAATATATATAATACTAGTAGTTTAGTATATACCTCTTTTAGCTATTTAATTATATTATCTTATTATTTCTTCTATTTAAATTTTATGTCCTTAGTAACTAACCTAATAAAAGATAAAGCTTTTTTTAAGAATTCTTTAATAAACTACTTATTAAAGTTTAGGAACCTTAAGAATACTTATACTTCTTTAACTATTATAAGTATTAACTATTTTTATATATCTTTAATCTTATTTTAACTTATTTAAATACTTTATATATTAATATTATATCCTAGGAAGTTAACCTTCTTCTTATAAAATTTATATTTTTCTAGTTTAAGGAATAGTCTAGTGTTAGAACTTAATATATATAATATAGTGTACGCTTTATAAGTATATATCCTAAAATAGGCTTAGTACTAAGTTATATAAGGGTTTAAATAGTTTAGGGTTTAAATTATATAAACTAATAATTTAAATAATTTATTAAATAATTTATTTAAACTATAAGGAGTTTAAATAATTTATGGATTAATTCTATTAAATTAAATAGTCTTAGTAGACTTCTTTATATCTATATAATTAAGGCTCTTACCTATAGTTTAGATTTTCTTATATTTAATTTTATAGTTAAACTAATAGTTATTTCTAGCTTTTAAAGACTTAATCTTATATTATTAAGTAATATAGAGTTATACCTAGCTTACTCTATTCCCCTTTACTCTTTAATTACTTATTTTTAGAAGACTTATAATATTAATTTATAATACTTTAAATACCCTTAATATAAGTATATTAAATTAAAGAAGTATAATTTAACCTACCCTAAATAAAACTACCTAGTCTAAGTATTATAATAGTATTAATAATAGACTTAAAAAAAGTATTAAGATTACTTAACTAAACCTTTACTATAAAGAAAGAAAGAAGCTTAAAGAATAGCTAATATAAGTTTAGCTTTATCTTTACTTTTATAATAATATACTAGTTAAATAATATATAGTAGTTACTATTACCTTTATATATAAAGATATATAGAAATAGGTATAACCTTATTTATAGAGATATTTAGATAACCTAGTAGATATACTAGAAATTATAAAATAAATAAAAAGGTTTATTTACTTTAAGGCTAAACTCTATAAGGTATTTATACTATCTAATAAAATAAACTAAGCAGTATAAGTTATCTAATATATTAAATAAAAGAGATCTATAATAGAGTATATAATATAGTTTTAATAATATATAGTTAAAACTAAATAAGATAATAATATACTTATAGTAATATATAGAAGAAAGTTAAAGAAAAATATTAAGAATAAGCTAATAAGAACTAAAGTAAGCCTAAATATACTTAATAACCTCTAGAAGGAAGCTATCTAGATTAATAATAATCTCTTTAAAAGAGCTATAAAAAAAGATATAATAGAGGAGTCTTTAAAGCTAGTATAATATAATACTAGTATAGGTAAGGCTTTAACTTTAATTATAATAAATAATCTATTAATCTATATAGGCTAATACTAATAGAACTTAATATAATAAAGAAGAGATATATATATAGAAAGTTAATAAAAGGAGTAAATAAGAAAGTACTAAAGTACTATAGCTATAATAAACTAAGCTACTTTACTAAAAACTATAGGTTAAAAAATATAGTATTTAGACTATAGATTAATATAATATAAGCTATTATTATAAAGAATAAAGCTAAGAGAATAAGTAAACTATTATTAAAGTAGGATAATCTATAACTTAAGATAATACTAGTAAACTAAAGGGTTTATAATAATAAGGAAGTAATTACTTAATACATTAAGGATCTAGAAATAGAGGATAATAAAGCTTAGAATAATTTAATAATTATATCTAAATAATAGGAACACTACTTTTAAGGATTTTTATATAAAATATAAGATAGTATACTCTTACTAATAATAATAGGACTTAAAAATTAGGACTAGTATAATAGGTACTATAATAAGTTCTAAAAAATCAAAAATAAATAACTTAGACTAGAATAAAATAGGAAGGCTTAAGATAGATAAGAGTATAATTAAGAAGATAACTCTAATTAAAAATAGATAGACTTAAAAGAGGAATAAGAACCTAAATTACTTATAAATTAAGAATAATAGAAATAGTAAGAATAGGACTTTTTAATTAAAAGATCTTAAGACTATTAGTATAACTCTTACTACTAATAATATAGTAAAGTATATTAAAGTAAGTATATAAATATATATTACTTAAAGCATTATAATATAAGATAAGAGGCTAAAGAAATTATATATACTTTTTAATACTACTTATATACTTACTACTATTATAACTTAGATATATATATATAGTATCTAATATAAAAACAGGAAGTAGTAATATTCCTAAGGTAGCTTAAAAAATAGTATATAGTACTAAAAAGAGAGCTAAAAGAAAACTATTAAAAGGAAGAATATAATTATACTTCTTAGAAAATATATCTACTTCTAAACTACTATATATATATAAATAAAAAAATTAAAGCTAGATTCTACCCTATAAGATATTTTAACCCTAAGATAAAAGAAATAGGAAAAGATTATTCCTTTATAATAAAGGTAGTTATAGAGAAATAAATATTATAACCCCTATAAGAGAGCTAAACTTAGTGGAGTATAGCTAACTTATAAAAAAATTAATTAAAGTTAATAGTTAGGGAGCTATTATAATAATAGACTTAAGAGTAATAAGGAACTTTATATTAGAAATATTAATACGCGTCTAGAATCTACTAATAGTAGGTAAGAAAGAACCTTATAGACTTTAAATAGCTAATAGGTTAGAAGCTCTATCTAAAAATATTAATAAGGAAATAATCTTATTAGATATTACTTTTTAATAATACTATAAGGAAGTTACCTTTAATATAGTTTAGATAGTTAATTATTATATTATATTAGATATACCTTAGTTAAAGAAGTAGAACTTAATAATTAATTAAAAAATAAGAATATTTATATTATAGGAGCTTAATAATATTACTAGCTCTAAATATATATATTAATAATAAATAATAGTATATAAAAAGTTAAATAGAAGAACTATTATAAAGTATAATACTATAACTTTAAATAAGAATAACCTTAAGAGAGGATCTAACTCTATAGATATAAGAATAAGTTAATTAGTTAGATAGTATAAAAAAAATAAAGAAAAAAATATACCTCTTAATATCCTTAAAGAGTATCTTAAGTATATATAACTCTTTTAAAAAAAAATATAAAGGTACTACTTAGATACTAGCTTTAAGATTATAAGATTAAACTTAAACTAGGTAAGGAACTAATATTTAGACCTATATATATATTATTAGAAAAGGAACTCTAAGTACTTTATAAGTATATTATAAAAAACCTAAGAAAAGAATTTATTTAAGAATTTAAATTACTAATAGACTACCTAATACTCTTTATACTAAAAAAGAATAAGAGCTTATAGCTATATATTAACTATTAAAAGTTAAATAATATTATAATTAAGAATAGGTACTTATTACTAAATATTAATAAACTTTAGAACTAACTTAGAAAAATAAAGATCTTTATAAAGCTAGACCTTAAAGAAGCTTATAACTTAATTTATATAAAAAAAGGTAAGGAATAGAAGATAGTATTTAGAACTTAATATAGATATTATAAGTACTTAGTAATATTATTTAACCTTACTAATATACTAATAACCTATTAAGTATTAATTAATAATATATTAAGGCATTATCTAGATAAGATAGTAGTAGCCTACCTTAATAATATTCTAGTATATTTAGAAAATAAGGAGGAATATATTTAATATATATAAGAAGTACTTAAATACCTATATAAGGCTAGACTACTTCTTAAATTAGAAAAATATAAATTCTATAAGATAAAAGTTAACTTCCTAGGATATAATATTAATATATAAGGTATTTAAATAAGCTAAGATAAAATAAGAGATATATAAGAATAGCTAATACTTATAATAGTTAAAGAAGTATAAGTATTCTTAAGGTTCCTAAACTTTAATAAGTAGTTTATTAAAAGATTCTTAAAAAAAGCTTTACCTTTTATAAAGTTAGTTACTAAGGATATAAAATTTAAATAAAGAAAATAATAAGATAATATAGTTAAATAACTAAAAGAGATATATATAAAATTATTAATATTATATATATTTTAAGTTAATTAACTAGTAAAGATTAAAACTAATATATTAGATCTAGCTATAGAAGTATGCCTATACTAATAGAAGAATAGTAAATAGCACTTAGTTATATATTATTTAAAAAAGATAATAATATTAGAGCAAAATTATAATATCTATAATAAAGAGTTACTTATAGTAGTAGAAGTATTTAAATATTAAAGGATTTATACTAAAAGCTATTTAAAGCTTAATATCTTTACTAATTATAAGAACCTCTTAAATTTTATAATAATAAAAGTACTTAACTAAAAATAAGTTAAATAGATAAAACTTTTAAAATAATATAAGTTTAAGATCTATTATATCCTAGATAAAGAAAATAGATAGGCTAATACTTTAAGTAGATAATTAAACTATATAAATATAAAAAACTTAAATAAATAAGCTATTCTAAGGTAAGAAAAAGATAGATTACTAGTCCTAAATATATAGACACTTATAATAACTATAAGGGTTAAAGGACTAAGTATAATTAATAGGCTAATAAGAGCATATAATAAAAATACTAAAGTAAGGAAATTATATAAGGAATAACTTAATATAATAGTACTAAGCTACTAAGATAAAATATATATACTAGAAGAATATATTAAGGAGATAATTTAGGATTATTATAATAATCTAATATATAAGTACTTAGGAATTATTAAGATAATAAAACTTATTTATAGAAATTATAATATACTATAGCTTTAAATAAAGATAGAATAATATATAAAANTATATAAGGTATTTAAATAAGCTAAGATAAAATAAGAGATATATAAGAATAGCTAATACTTATAATAGTTAAAGAAGTATAAGTATTCTTAAGGTTCCTAAACTTTAATAAGTAGTTTATTAAAAGATTCTTAAAAAAAGCTTTACCTTTTATAAAGTTAGTTACTAAGGATATAAAATTTAAATAAAGAAAATAATAAGATAATATAGTTAAATAACTAAAAGAGATATATATAAAATTATTAATATTATATATATTTTAAGTTAATTAACTAGTAAAGATTAAAACTAATATATTAGATCTAGCTATAGAAGTATGCCTATACTAATAGAAGAATAGTAAATAGCACTTAGTTATATATTATTTAAAAAAGATAATAATATTAGAGCAAAATTATAATATCTATAATAAAGAGTTACTTATAGTAGTAGAAGTATTTAAATATTAAAGGATTTATACTAAAAGCTATTTAAAGCTTAATATCTTTACTAATTATAAGAACCTCTTAAATTTTATAATAATAAAAGTACTTAACTAAAAATAAGTTAAATAGATAAAACTTTTAAAATAATATAAGTTTAAGATCTATTATATCCTAGATAAAGAAAATAGATAGGCTAATACTTTAAGTAGATAATTAAACTATATAAATATAAAAAACTTAAATAAATAAGCTATTCTAAGGTAAGAAAAAGATAGATTACTAGTCCTAAATATATAGACACTTATAATAACTATAAGGGTTAAAGGACTAAGTATAATTAATAGGCTAATAAGAGCATATAATAAAAATACTAAAGTAAGGAAATTATATAAGGAATAACTTAATATAATAGTACTAAGCTACTAAGATAAAATATATATACTAGAAGAATATATTAAGGAGATAATTTAGGATTATTATAATAATCTAATATATAAGTACTTAGGAATTATTAAGATAATAAAACTTATTTATAGAAATTATAATATACTATAGCTTTAAATAAAGATAGAATAATATATAAAAAAATATATTAAGTATTAATAAAATAAGTTAGCTAGATATAAGTTATATAAGAAAATATAGTTTATACTTATATTAAGAATACCTTAGAATAATATTATAATAAACTTTATTACTAAATTACTAAAATCTAAAGATTCTATAATATTAAAGGTATATAATATTATTATAGTTATTATAAATAGATTAATAAAGTATATAATTATACTACTCTTTAAAGAAAAATATAATACTAAATAATTAATATTTATACTATTAAATAAATTTATAAGAGATTATAGTATACTTAAATTAATAATATTAAATAAAGATAAACTATTTACCTTAAACTATTAGAGAATATTATTAATAATAATTAGGACTAAGCTTAGAATATTAATAGCCTATTACCCTTAGACGAATAAATAAATAGAAAGGGTAAACTAAATATTAGAGACGTATCTTAGGTATTATATAAATAAATAATAAAATAATTAGGTATTATTATTACTTATAGTATAGCTAATATATAATAATAAGTTATTTAGAATAACTAAAATAATACTATTCTTTATAAATTATAGAAAAAACATAAATAGCTTTCTATAATTAAAGGAGAGACTTAATATAGATAAAGTACTAATTAAAGCTAAAGAACTTAAGAAAATTTATAATAAATTAAAAGAAACTATTATAAACTTAAATAATATAGTTAGAAGGTAAGCTAATAAGAATTAAAAAGATAGTCCTTAGCTAAAAAAGAGGGATAAAATATATCTCCTAATTAGAAATATAAAATTAAAAAGACCTAGTAAGAAGTTAGACTATTTTTAATTATAGAATAATAAGGACTAATTAATTATAAACTTAATCTATTAAAGAATTTAAAATAATACCTAGTCTTTTATATATTACTCTTAGAACTAGTAGACTTAAATATACCCTTATAAGAGAATTTCTAATATAAAATTAAGGAAGAAGATAAATAGGAGGTTAAGAAGATTTTAAATTAATAAGATTAGAAATATCTTATTAAATAGAAAAATTATAATAGTACTAAAAATATATAGGAATTACTTAAGAACCTTAAAAACTACTAGGACCTTCTATAGTAGTTTTAATAAGAATAAGAGAAGACTAATTAAAACTTAAGGGGATCTTAAGCACTTTAGAACTAAAATTAAAAAGGAAATTATTAATAGCGCTAATAACCTTATTAGCCTCTAGCTCTTTAATATTCTATAGTTTATAGTAAACTAGCTCCTCTTCTTATTTCTCTAAATTATTAGCCTCTATATAGAGCCTTAACTAATATATAATTAACTTCTAAATCTAGGTTACTACTTAGCAAGTAGCTTCTAACTTTTTATATCTCTTTTTATAAATATAATAGAGCTTAGCTTTTTCTAAAGCTAGCTTATAAAATAAACTACTCCTAGAATACTTAATATAAGAATCTAAATTTAAATTAATCTTATACTCTTTATTATAATAGATGTAGCTATTATAATAATATATAATCTTATTAGAATAAGTACTCTCTAGAACGCGCCTTTAATAAAGAGTAGATTTTAATAGAGGATTAGTAGCATATTATAATATAAAGAATAAATAAATATCTTTAAAATAAAGATATAAGAGGAGGGGAATAGTATTAGAACTTAATATATATAATATAGTATATACTTTATAAATATATATCCTAAAATAAGCTTAATACTAAGTTATATAAAAGTTTAAATAGTTTAGAATTTAAATTATATAAATTAATAATTTAAATAGTTTATTAAATAATTTATTTAAACTATAAGAAGTTTAAATAATTTATAGATTAATTTTACTAAATTAAATAGTCTTAGTAGACTTCCTTATATCTATATAGTTAAGGCTCTTACCTATAGTTTAAATTTTTTTATATTTAATTTTATAGTTAAACTAATAGTTACTCCTAGCTTTTAAAGACTTAATCTTATATTATTAAGTAATATAGAGTTATACCTAGCTTACTTTATTCCTCTTTACTCTTTAATTACTTATTTTTAGAAGACTTATAACATTAGTTTATAACATCTAGCTCTATATAAGTATTTAAGTACTTTTTATATATATTAAATATATTCCTTCTTATTCTTAAAGTAAATTAGAATATTATTAAGATAAACTATTACTATCTTATCTAAATAGTATCTTAATATATTATTAATTAATACTTAATAAATTACTAGTATATTAATAAGACTAAATAGTATTATTAAATATATATAATATTTATACTAAGTCTTAAATACTATCTTCTATTTCTTATCCTTTTTTATATAAATTAAGTTATAAGCTTCCTTAAAGTCTAGCTTTATAAAGATTTTTATTTTCCTAAATTAGTTCTAAAGTTTATTAATATTTAGTAATAAATACTTATTCTTAATTATAATATTATTTAACTTTTAATAGTTAATATATAACTATAAGTTTTTATTTTTTTTTAGTATAAAGAGTATTAAGTAGCTTATTAGTAATTTAAATTCTTAAATAAATCCCTTCTTTAAGTTCTTTATAATATATTTATAAAGTATTTAAAGTTTTTTTTTAATAATATATATATTAGTCTAAATATTAGTTCCTTATCTAGTTTAAGTTTAATCTTATAATTTTAAGGTTAATATTTAAGTAATACTTTTATATCTATTTTTTTAAAAAAGCTATATATACTTAAGGTACTCTTTAAGGATATTAAGAGGTATATCTTTCTTTTTATTTTTTTTATATTATTTAATTAGTTAACTTATTTCTATATTTATAGAGTTAAATCCTCTCTTAAGGTTATTTTTATTTAAAGTTATAGTATTATACTTTATAGTAGTTCTTTTACTTAATTTTTTATATATTATTATTTATTATTAATATATATATTTAGAGCTAGTAATATTACTAAGCTCTTATAATATAAATATTCCTATATTTTAATTAATTATTAGATTCTACTTCTTTAACTAAGGTATATTTAATATAATATGATAGTTAGCTATCTAAATTATATTAAAAGTAATATTTAATAAGATTATTTCTCTATTAATATTTTTTAATAGAGTTTTTAACTTATTAGCTATCCTAAGTCTATAGGGTTCCTTCTTATTTATTATTAATAGGTTTTAGATATATATTAATATTTCTAATATAAAATTTCTTATTGCTCCTAAGTCTATTATTATAATAGTCCCTTAGCTATTAATCTTAACTAGTTTTTTTATAAGTTAGCTATACTCTACTAAGTTTAGTTTTTTTATAGAGGTTATAATATTAACTTCTTTATACTTATTTTTAGTATTTAGAGTTATTCTTTTTCTAAGTTTTCTTTCTCTAAGTTTTCTTTTATTAAGAGGTAGAATCCTATTTATATTTTTTTATTTAAGTAGTCTATATAATTAGTGAGTATATATATTTCCTATTTATATTAATAATACTCTTTATTATATTAATCTTAAGCTTCTTCTACTAACTAATTATATTAGTATTTTAATTATTTATAAAATTATAGTATTACTTATTTTATATATAAGTGCTATAAATATTTATTATCTAGATATTATAAGTATACTTATATATAATATAGTAATATATATATCTTAGCTTAAGCTTCTTATCTTATAGTTTTATACTTTAAATAATCTTATACTATATATCTACTTTAATATATAGCCCTATACTATAAGTACTATATATTAAGCCTATAATTATATATTAATTTCTATTTATTAAGTAAGTCCCTTAGATTTATTAGTTAAATTAACTTAGTTTCTATCTTCTTATCTTAGTTTACTTATACTTAATTAGAGTTTTCTTCCTAGTTAATATTACTTTTATTTATATAATAACTCTTTACTAATTTAAGTTATTCCTCTTATAATTCCTAGAACCTATTATAGTAACTTATATATTATTTTTTACCTTTAAGTCCTATTATTAATAGTAGGTATTCCTCCTAATTTTTATAGTTAAAGCCTTATAAGTATTATTTTAATTAGTTAGATAATATTAATAAATTATTCTAAGCCTTATTATTTACTACCTCTAGTTTTTTAATATACTAAGCTATATCTTACTTATTCTAAATTCCCTAATTTACTAGTATTATCTTAAGTTTTAGATTATCCTACTTTAATAATAGTTTACTTATTCCCTTAGCTTTATCCTTTATAATAATAGCTTATATTATATTAATTTATAGTCTAGATACTATAATTTTTAATTTATAGTCTTTAATAAAGTAGCTTAGTTTACTATAACTATAATACTTTAGTACTTTCTTATTTATCCCTTTTATTAGCTTTCTATATACGCGTCCCTTTTTTATTATATTAAGTTCTATTAGCATAAGCCTATATAAATTAATAAATTATTTATTATAGTTAGAGTTAAAGCCTTATTTATACTAATATTATATTATACTAACTTTAAAGACTTCTCTATTATATCTTTTCTCTATAGCCCTTTTAAAGAGATTATTATTAATTTAAATAGCTTTTTTTTAAAGTTTATTAAATATATTTAAGCTTACTCTAATTCTTATTAACTTATTCTTAATATTTTTTAACCCCTTTTTATATATTATTATAAGTATATTATTATTCTATTTAGTTTTAACTATATATTATTAGAACTATATTATATACTCTACTATAAATCTTTTTTATTTAATATATTAGATAACTTATATTATTTAATTTACTTTATTAGATAATATAAATACTTTATAAAGTTTAGCTTTAAAGTAAGTAAACCCTTTTATTTATTTTACTATTTCTAATATATCTAATAGATTATCTAGAAATCTCTATAGGTAAAGTTATACCTATTTCTATATATTTTTATATATAAAGGTAATAGTAACTACTATATATTATTTAACTAATATATTATTATAGAAGTAAAAATTAAATTAAATTTATATTAATTATTCTTTAAGCTTCTTTTTTTCCTATAATAAAGATTTAATTAAGTAATCTTAATATTCTTTCTAAATTTATTATTAATATTATTATAATATTTAGACTAGGTAGTTTTACTTAGAGTAGATTAAATTATACTCCTTTAATTTAATATATTTATATTAAGGGTATTTAAAGTATTATAAATAAATATTATAAGTCTTCTAAAAATAAGTAATTAAGCGCTAAAGAGGAATAAAATAAGCTAAGTATAACTTTATATTATTTAATAATATAAAATTAAGTCTTTAAAGATTAAAAATAATTATTAATTTAACTATAAAGTTAAATATAAGAAGATCTAAACTATAGATAAAAGTCTTAATTATATAAATATAAAAAAGTCTATTAAGATTATCTAGTTTAATAGATTTAATTTATAAACTATTTAAACTCCTCTATAGTTTAAATAAATTATTTAATAAACTATTTAAATTAGTAGTTTATATAATTTAAATCCTAAACTATTTAAACCTTTATATAACTTTTTATACTAAGTTTATTTCTTAATATATGTCTATAGAGTATATATTATATTATTTATATTAAGTCCTAATATCTAGCTATTATAAATATATAATAAATTCTTATTATTTAAAATAAACTTATAGTATTAGCTTTTTACTTAAAAAGTAATTAATAAAAAATTATTTTAATTACTTATATAATTATAGTTAATACCTTAATAAAAGAGAATAAAAATAAAACTAAGAATTAATAAAATAGATTTAAAAAGAATACTAAAGATATACTATTTAAAAATAAAAAGAATAATATCTTAATATATTTAAAATAAGACTTAAAGGATATTAAGTATTATACTTATAAAAAGAAAAAATATTATTTAACTAATTATATTAAGGTAAAAGATATTAATTTTAATAAAATATTAGTAGAGTAACTAAGTTAATATATAGCTAAAAAATTAAAAATAAACCTCTTATTTAAAGTATCCTTTAAAGAAAGAGAGAAAAAATGTAATGGTCATGGATGGATTTCTGATATAATGATAGTTGTATTCTTCTATCTAGAATCTGCTTGGTAATAATAGGGGTTTCCTTCTAAGGGAAGGAAGCAAGCATGTGCTTCCTTCCAGCATATACTTCCCCCGGAAGGAAGGATGCCAAGGGGCATGCCTAGGGCCCCCAAGCTATCATACCATGATAATCTGCCCCCTCCGAAAAATGCACGGCGCCCTCGTCGTGCCAATGAATATTAAACATGTTACCCTAGTATATAATTCCATACCCCAACCATCTCACTTTAGTTCCTATGTTTTCGGGGACGGCCACATTATTTCGGAGCTGGTGAAGGTGCAGCAGAGGTTGCTGCTATAGCAGCGGAGGGTGTTGCTGCTATAGCAACAGGAGATAATACTACCGGGGTAGCGGAAGGTGGTGTAGCTGCTATAGCAGCAGGCATCTTCCTCGGGCGACCTAGGCAGCGATTTTCTGCTTGAGGTACGGCTAGAGGTTGAAGAGGTACGCTAGGAGGTTGAAGGTTCTCTTCATATTCCTTAATAAGAGCAGGAGCATTGGATAATTTGTTGATAGACCTCCAATTATTATGCTTAGGACTGTATCCTTCCTAACAAACTAAGTATTGCGTGATTAATTTCCCTCTACATCCCTACTTAATAACACGTTTATTGAGTAGCTTTTCGACATAATAGGACTTCTATTGATCCGTATCTCCCTCGACGAAGACTAAAGGAGGGTGGGCAGGACGGGGTCGATAGAAGGGATCTTCGGTGTTAGGTAAGGGCTTAAGCTAAGCTACAGTAAACACGTCATATATCCGCTAATGCACCGGTAGCTCAAGACGATAAGCTAGACGGCCGACGCGGTTAATAATCTTAAAAGGGCCGGCATACTGCTGCCCATACTTCTTCCTAGTCAACGCGGTAGCAGGAATATTATATCCCTTATATAAATAAATTAATACCTAATCGCCTTTGCTAAAGAACATTAGTTGGTGCTTGCGATCATAATAAAATTTTTAATTCATTGTAGTAAAGGCAATCGCGTTAGCGGCTTCTTTGCGGGCGATTACCTTTGTATCAAAGTCCAAGGTCTTATGCGTAACTTTAACAAGGTCTAAGGCTTAATTCGGCTTAAAACTGTAAGCAATATTGTATAGGGTATGTCTAGTTATACTAGAAGATAACCCATTCAATGCGGCTTATATCTTAGGTAGAATATCCAGCCAGCTAGATTAATCTGAACCTAGAGTGTATATATGGTATCGGAGCGTAATCTCTACAGTCTAATTCATTCTCTCACTCATCCCATCTATCTAGGGGTAGTATGTAGTAGAGTACAGTAATTTAACACTAAGCTATTTAAACAGCTCCTACCAAAATTCTGAGAGAAACTTGGGGTCCCTATTAGACAGGATAGCTTTGGGGACTCCCCAATTAATCAGGAGTAGTCGCTAGAGTAGAAGATAGGCTTAATTCGTAGCATTAAATATTGTTTTGCCTGCAATTAGGGTAATCAATTTACTAAATTTACAGGTAACGGTTATAATGCAGTCTTCTCCCTTCCCACTAAGAGGTAAGCCTAGGATAAAATCCATTGCTAACATATAAAATGGCACTGGCGGTGAGCCAATGATTTCCATATTTCTATACGGGAGATGCTGACGCGTTTGGAATACTTGACAGCTAGGACAGTAATATAGGTACTCCCGAAGTAGCTTTAATAGACCTTAGATATACTAGGAGGACGATATCTTTTCAAAGCACCGGGCGAAGCCTGGATATCTATCTCCATAGCCAATTTCAAAGATTTTAGATATGACTAACGGAGGTATGCAGAGACGACGTTGTCTAGTGACCTTGTCTATATAGTAGATTAGAAAGCTTTTCGAAGTATGTTTAGAAGAGTTGTCTTATTAAAACTAAAGGGTAGCAGCATTGCTACTAAGCTTTTCATTATTAATAATCTGCTAGGTAATTCAACGCCATGCAGGATCTTTAGTATAGCCATTAAGAATTTTCTTCTTAAATTTATCGTTTATTTAGATAAGAGTAGCTATGTACTAGTAGATAGGTACTTTGGCGTTGAAGGAGGCACAATATAAGGCATTAAGTTCTGATTTGGAGTTAGCATAGTTCGATATATTAGAACTTGCAAGCCGAGATAATGCATCAGGAACCAGATTATCTTTTCCCGGCTTATGCTTCATATTAAGCTTATTGAATCGTTGAAAGAATTCGGAAGCTCTAACTAAATAAAGGTTTATTTTCTAAGTAGTGGAAGTGTTTAGCGACTTTTGCGTAGCAATATCTACCGTGGAAGAATAATTAGTGAGGATGTGGGTCATAGTAGATTCCGCTATATAGCGGATCTTTTTTAAGACCTAAACTAGAGATGCAACCTCTAGCTCCGTCGGCTAGTATAAGTGTTTAGCTAAGGTTAGGAGGCGGCTAAGGAATAGTATCAGTTTAACTTTTCCCTTAATAAGGTGATAGATATAAGCCCCGAAGCCGAACTCTTTTGAAGCATCCATATTAATATGAAGGTCTTGCTTGCTATCAAAATGTACTAGAGTTGTGGGCTGAGATAGCAGCTCCTATAGCGTATTGAAAGCCCTTTATTCTGTTGGTGTAGGGTCTAGCATAGTACGATGTACATAGGTACAGTAGGCGTTTCCCTTGCTAAGAGAATTCTTTAGGAGTAAAGTTTTATGTTCTTATAATAGCTAACTAACTTAAGCGTACTTTGGAATATAGTTTTATAGGTAGCTAGTGAGACCTAAGTAAGTTTCTAGAGCACTTAAGGTATAGGGAAACTGTAGCTTTGATATAGCAGCGAGCTTCTCTTTAGTGGTAGAAAGGCCTAAGGAATTAACTCGTTGTCCGAGAAGATTAATAGAAGGGTACCTAACATATAATTTAGAAGGTTTGATAGATATTCGCTTTTCGACGAACAGTTGGAATATATGATATAGATGTTCAATGTGCTCTAGTAACATTTTCGAAGCAATAATAACATCATCGACGTAGGCACGGGTGAATTCGCGGAGGGGCTGAAGTACTTGATCAATTTCTCTTTGGATGTAAGCAATAGAACCTTTATAGCCCATTACTGGAACACGGAATGTCTCTTGACCCCTGTGGGTCACTACCGTAAGCCGATAGCAGTGCGGAGGCCATACTCGCCATTAATAGAAGAATAAGGCACAGTCTATGACTGTGATGTAGTGACATCCCGAAACGGTTATAATTATATCGCTTTGCAAGGGAAGGGGATAGGCATTAGGTTAAGTGACTTTATTAAGTTTGCGAATATCTACCACGGCTCTACCTTTGCGTTCACCATTAGCTAAGGTACGCCAAACCATGAAGACTAGGTAGCTGAAAGGCGTAGATTCGGCTGTCTATTCAAGTCTTCCCTAGTCATGTAGCTCATCAAAAGTTTTGTCAATAATCTATCTATTTTTTTCTCTGAGAGGATAGGTCCTAGCAGACCCATTAATCTTTTCTTCCCAACTAGGTTTGAGGGGAATTTTCATCCAGCGGTCCTCAGGAAGGTCGACGAAACCGGAGTCTTTCCACAGCGCAGGATAAGCGTTCACTACCTCCGCTAGAGCGGTGGTAGCAGCGTCCCTACCATAGATTATCACTCCATTCGGTAGCAAAGTTTCAACAGGATTTGTTGTTACCGAAGCAGAATTTGTTGCTACCGAAGCTGTGTCTTCTGCTACCGGAGCAGAACCTGTGCTTACACTTCCAGCTACCGGAATATTGGTAGCTAGGAAGGCAGTCGTAGCTTTCAGCATTCGCCGATGCTAACCTTATTAGCGAATCTTTTTTGGCGGCTTGGAAGCAAGGTGTGCTAGCTCACCGCTAGCTAAGTAATAGCTATCGTAAGGGATTTCGGTAACGTACCCTAGGCGGGTCGTTCAACTAATTGTAACTAGTACCTCGGAATCATTCCTAGCAAGAATTGATTCCATAGACGAATCAACAATATGGGCGTATAAGGTCAATTCCGAATCATCTGGTTCGAAGAGGAGGTCACGTTCTGGTAGCGTAGCATGATAGTGGATCGGAATAGCAACCTATTAGCCAGGGTGGATCAAGACATCTTGTTTCGCCTTGATTGGGCGATGAACTTTGGTACCTCTAGGCCGAATTTTGATTGGCATTCTTACGCCACAGCTGCCAATGTAGAGGTGTTTCCTAGAAGTAATTACATTAATTTCTTCTAGACCAACGACATCTATACTGAGGAGAATATTAGCCTTGAGATCCTCCACTATATGGAGATCTACTATGATTTCTCCAACAACGGGTTCACTGATGTCAGTTTTTCTAGGAAGGTACATTGCAGTACGGACGAACTGATTCACTTCGTGTTTAGCTTTTCCTAAGCCTTTAATAATGGCGGGAGAAGCCATGGTTCTGATTTCAGCGTGTAGGAGGTTTGTTTCTATAAACTTCCGGTCTACTACCATAACAGAACACCCTATGTCAATACAGATATCTCGTACGGGACCTTAAGGATATAGCATGATTTTACTGATGATATAATGCCAATTTCTGAACCCTATACTAGTAACTTTATTGCTATAGATAACACTAGATTTCACAATCCTAGCAGACTCTTCCGGGACATGGTACGCCGTATTTTCTTCCGGCGGTACCACAGAAGTGCTTCTAAGGGAAGTTATTTCTCCTGAAGTTAAAGGTACCGTATGATGCTCGGTACAGACATATAGATATAGCTTATTCTTTGACAGAAACTCTTGCTTG
This sequence comes from Cladonia metacorallifera KoLRI002260, assembly GCA_000482085.2. Taxonomy (NCBI): domain Eukaryota; kingdom Fungi; phylum Ascomycota; class Lecanoromycetes; order Lecanorales; family Cladoniaceae; genus Cladonia; species Cladonia metacorallifera. The sequence continues at coordinate 731,397 of KI911125.1, forward strand.
CACTTCCAGTAAGTCTTATCAATAGGGTTGACAAAGAAGCTATGTGTTTCCTCCTCTGGCTTGAAGTAATTGTTAGGATTATAGTTGTTATTAGTGAAGTAGTTATAATGCTCTTGAAAATCAAGCTCCTCTGAAGCTAATTCCGGTATTGGCGTATTCATAAAGGTCTGGAAAACCTTGGCGCGGGCGCGCGAAAAAATTAAAACCATCGCTTGTTAATCCCCCCACCAAATTTGCATACAAATCGGA
>KI911125.1:766113-912960 GCA_000482085.2 Cladonia metacorallifera KoLRI002260
AAAAAAAAAAAAAAAAAAAAAAAAAAAAAAGGTAAGAAAGAATACGCCGCGCAATGGGTCAGGTTCAACCTGACGGGTTTTAGGTCAGATCTAGGTCGGGTTAGGTTTTTCAGATCAGATTCAATAGGCTAGTGGCAACCTGACCCGAAACCTAACCTGACACCCTTTATCGGGTTATAACCCAATAACCCGACAGGCCTAGGCCCCCCCCCAAAATAATCTAATAATCATTCTAATAATGGCCATGCCCCATGCCATGATGGATGCCATGCCCCATGCCATGATGGATGATGGATGGATGGCCATGATGAATGGCCATGATGGATGCCATGATAGATGCCATGATGGATGATGGATGGATGGCCATGATGGATGGATGGATGGATGGATGGATGCCATGCTATGCGACAGCGACATAGCCATCGACATGCGACAGCGACATCTTAGGGGGCGACAGCGACATCTTAGGGGGCGACAACAACATCTTAGAGGGCGACAGCGACATCTTAGGGGTCGACAGTAACATCTTAGAGGGCGATAATAACATCTTAAAGGGCGACAGCGATATCTTAGAGGGCGATAATAACCCGACCCGACGGGTTTTAAGTCAGGTTCAGAAAATCCTAACCTGACCCAACCCGTTGCGCGGCGTAAGAAAGAAAAAAATAAAAATAAAAATAAAAGAAGTCTTAATAATAAGTTAATTCTATATAATTATTACATGTACTAATTACTTCTATATAGGCCTAATTATATTTTTTATTTTATTTTTTCTAGTATTTAGTATTTAGAGTTTAATATTAGTAGTACTTATATTTTAAAGCTATCTTCTTAATAATAAAAGTCTTCTTCTTATAATATTAGATATCTTTATAATTAAAACTTACTACTTATTTACTATATATATAATGCTAATAAGTTAGCTATAATATAATATATTAGCTATAATATAATAAGTTCTTTATATACTTTTTTAATATTATTAATTTTTCTATTCTTTATCTTATTAATAACTTATAGTAGATATATAGTGCTTATATCTTAATATACTTATATTATCCCTCTACCTTTATAATATTACTAGATATATAGCTACTTATCTTTATTAAGTTTCTATAATTATCTCCTTATTTTAACTAGGTATAATAATAATATAATTCTATTATATTAAATAGCTTAATATATTATATAATTTAAATTAACTTCTTTCTTAACTTTTATTATTATTATATTTACTTATTATAAGCGCGCTTTAATATAGGTATAGTATTAAGCTCTACTTCTAATACTTATTAATTATAGATATTACTTTATTTAGTTTATTTAACCTTATATTAAATATCTTTCTTATTTTATATTTTATTAATAATTTCTTCTATCTCCTATTATTCTTTATTATTAATAAGTTTAGGGGGCTATATAAATTTTATTAACTCTATACTATTATATAGCTAATATAGCTTAAGTAATAATATATAAAAAATATTATAAATTTAATAATTTATAAATAATATTAAGTAATATATTTATACTCTAATCTTATCCTTTATTTTAAATAGGCTAATAAATTAATAAGATAACTTCTTATTAAGTTATCTTTTTAAGGTTTTTATAATATTCTTAATTATAATAAAGATTTAGTTTAAGATTATAATAATATCTTATATAAATTAGTATATATATAAAATATATTAGAAAATAATTAATAATATCTTTATTTTACTCTCTATAATCTTTTTTAATATTTTTAGAGTATTATTATAATTATTTTATTTTAATAATTTTAATATTTCTATCTTTTTTATATTAATTTACTTTAGTTTATTATTATATTCTAGCTCTTTATAGTATAGTCTTTTAAAATTTAGTTAGTCTTTAATTATAAGTAAGTATTATAAAGAGTATCTTAGGCCTATATTATTTATTTTTAAATAATACCTTAATTATAGAGCATATTATATATTAATATTATATAATATAGTAAGTAATTAAAATCTTTAAATAAATCTTTTAACTTTATTTTTTCTAATATATTCTATAAGAGTAACTACCTTATCTTTTAATAATAAATATATTAGCTTCTTTATAAGTATCTTTCTAAGAATTAATTTAATTTTATAATTTTATAATTAATACTTAGAAAAAGCCTTATTAAAGCTTTTTTTTAAAATAAAGTCTTAAATTTTATATATTTATTAAATATTTTTATTAAAGTAATTCTATTTATAATAAAGATTTAACTTTATAATATTATAATATTTCTATCTTAAAATTTATCTTTTATTTTCTTTATAGTCTATATAACTATATAGATAGATATATATTCTTAAATAAAATAAACTTTATTTAGCTTATTATTTATAAAAGTTATAATTTAAGAATCTTAATTTATTATTAAGTTATAATTCCTTCTAAATTATAAAGCTTTAAGAATTATATCATTAATTCTATCCTTTATTAAGTTAAAGGATAATATTTTATATATTTTTTTATTCTTAAGTTTAATAGCTTAATATAATTATTAATCTTCTTTATTAAAATATTATTAAATTTATATAATCTGTATAGCTTAAATTTCTTTCTTATAAGAATCTTATATTTTTTTATAAATTTAACTTTAATTAAGTCTCTACTTAATTTATTATTAATTAAGATCTTAATTAAAATTTTATTAACTTTTACTTAGAAATAAAATCTAATATTATTATTAAATATAGTAGTAGTAATTTTTTTAATCTTTAAATAAATCTTATTAATTAATCTATTTACTAAAGAATCTTTTAGTTTTTTAATTTAGATAATTTGTATAGCTTTAACTCTAAGAAATTATCTAAATACTTAGAAAAAAAAGATTTTTATTATATATAATAATAAATTTATAAATTTATTTACTAAAACTTATATTTTATTTCTTATTTTTTATAGAATTAAGTATCTATTAAGTAGAAATAACTTTTTATCTTTTAAAATTTTTTATCTCTTAAGAGTTTTAATATATATCTATTTTTTAATAGTATATAATTTCTTTTATAAAATTTCTTTAATTTTCTTATTTATAAGTTTTTTTAAAATTAATAATTTTATTAAATTTTTAATAACTATTTAAAATAATTCTTTAAAATAATAAATAAGAATTATCTTTTCTATACTTTTTATAAATATAGCTAGCTTATAAGAATTTAGTACTATAATAAGGATATTTATTAAATAAATTTCTTAGCCTTTACTAGTTAATTTATTATATTAGTAACTTTTTTTTCTATATATTAAAGATATTTTTTATATATTTTTATTAACTCTTCTTATACTTCTATATTTATAATATATAAATTATAAAGATTAGTAAAAAAGTTTTTTAAATTTTTATTAAGAAGATATTTTTCTTACTTTTTTTAATAATTCTTCTTAATTAAAAGATTTAATCTATTTAGGATTTAATAATTTTAAGACTTTTTTATTTAATACTATTATATAGTATTTTACTAGCTCCTTAAGAAATTAGTGTTAGAATGTAATAGTATAATATAGTGAACGCCCTATAAGTATATATTCTAAAATAGGCTTAGCAATAAGTTATATAATAGTTTAATAGATTTAGTAACTAAACTAATTAAATTAAGAAGAAATTAGTAAGTTTAAAAACTAAATTTACTAAACTAAATAATTTTAGTAGACTTTCCTATATTTATATAGTTAAAGCTCTTATTTACTTAGTTTAAATCTCTTTATATTTAATTTTATAGTTAAATTAATAGTTACTTCTAACTTTTAAAAATCTTTTAATCTTATATTACTAAGTAATATAGGGTTATATTTAGCTTATTTTATTTCTTTTTACTTTTTAATTACTTATCTTTAAAATACTTATAATAATAGTTTATAATACTTTAAATATTCTTAAGTATAAATTTATTAAACTAAAAAAATATAATTTAATTTATCTTAAATAAAACTACCTAGTCTAAGTATTATAATAATATTAATAATAAATTTAAAGAGAATATTAAGATTACTTAACTAGACCTTTACTATAGAAAAAGGAAAAAGCTTAAAAATAGTCAATATAAGTTTAATTTTATCTTTACTTCTATAATAATATACTAGTTAAATATTATATAGTAGTTACTATTATTTTTATATATAAAAATATATAAAAATAGGTGTAACCTTATTTATAGAGATACTTAGATAACTTATTAAATATATTAAAGGTAATAAAATAGATAAAGAGATTTATCTACTTTAAAATTAAACTTTATAAGATATTTATACTATCTAATAAAATAAACTAGATAGTATAAATTATTTAATATATTAAATAAAAAAAGTCTATAGTAGAGTATATAATATAGTTTTAATAATATATAGTTAAGATTAAATAAGATAATAATATACTTATAATAATATATAAAAGAGAGTTAAAAAAATATTAAGAATTAGAATAAGCTTAGATATATTTAATAAACTTTAAAAGAAAATTATTTAAATTAATAATAATCTCTTTAAAAGAGCTATAGAGAAAAGATATGATAGAGGAGTTTTTAAAGCTAATATAATATAATACTAATATAGATAAGGCTTTAACTCTAATTATAATAAGTAATTAATTAATCTATATAAGCTAATACTAATAGAGATTAATATAATAAAAAAGGAAAGCGTATATAAAAAGTTAATAAGAGAGGTAAATAAGAAAGTATTAAAGTATTATAATTATAATAAAATAAGCTACTTTACTAAGAACTATAGATTAAAAAATATAGTATTTAGATTATAAATTAATATAATATAAGCTATTACTATAAAGAATAAAGTTAAAAGAATAAGTAAATTATTATTAAAGTAAAATAATCTAGAACTTAAGATAATACTAGTAAAATAAGAAATTTAGAGAGAATAAGATATAATTTAATATATTAAGGAGCTAGAAATAGTAGATAATAAAGCTTAGAATAATCTATTAATATTATTTAGTTAATAGAAACATTACTTATAAGACTTTAATTATAAAATATAGAGAGAATACCTACTAGAAATAATAGGTATTAAAAATAAAAAATAATATATAAGATTCTATAACTAATTCTAAAAACTAAGAGAGAAATAATTTAAATTAGTAAGGAGTTATTATATAGATAAAAATAATACTAACTAGAAAAATAACTCTAATTGAATATAAATAAATTAAAATAGAAGAAAGAAACCTAAGTTAACTTAATTAATAAATTTAAAGGACCTATTAAATAAGTAAAAACTAATATATAACTATAGGCTTAATATATAGTATCTATAGTATAGAGCTATATACTAGAGTAGATATATAGTAAAAGATTATCTAAAATATAAAATTATAAGATAAGAGACTTAAGTAAAAAAATATATACTACTTTATTATATATAAATATATTTATAGTATTTAAATAATAAATATCTATAGTACTTATATACTAAATAAGCAACGCTATAATTTTATAGATAATTAAAATACTAATATAATTAATTAATTAAAGAAGCTTAAGATTAATATAGTAAAAAGTATCTCTAATAGAAATAAAAGATATATATAATTACTAATTATATAAACTACCTAAAAAAATATAAGTAGAATTTAACCCCTTAATAAAAAAACCTAAAAAAAGAAAACTTAGAAAAAGAATAATTCTAAGTATTAAAAGTAAGTATAAGAAAATTAATACTATAACTTCTATAAAAGAATTAAACTTAGTAAAGTATGGCTAGCTTATAAAAAAACTAATTAAAATTAATAGCTAAGGGGCTATTATAATAATAGACTTAAGAGCAATAAAAAACTTTATATTAAAAATATTAATATATATCTAAAACCTATTAATAATAGATAAGAAGGAACTATATAAACTTTAAATAATTAATAAATTGAAGACTTTATTAAGAAATATTAATAAGAAGATAGTCTTATTAAATATTACTTTTTAATAATACTATAAGGAAGTTACCTTTAATATAGTTTAAATAGCTAATTACTATATTATACTAAATATATCTTAGTTAAAAAAACCTTAATAATTAATTAAAAAATAGAAATATTTATATTATAAGAGCTTAATAATATTACTAGCTTTAAATATATATATTAATAATAAATAATAATATATAAGAAGTTAAATAAAAGAATTACTATAAAATATAATACTATAACTTTAAATAAAGATAGCCTTAAGAAAGAATCTAATTCTATAAATATAAAAATAAGTTAACTAGTTAAATAGTATAAAAAAAAGAAGATTTTTTTTAAATATTCTTAAAAAGTACCTTAAGTATATATAGCTCTCTTAAAAAAAATATAAAAGCGCTACTTAAATACTAATCTTAAAATTATAAAGTTAAACTTAAATTAAGTAAGAAACTAATATTTAAATTTAATATATATATTATTAAAAAAGGAACTTTAAGTACTTTATAAGTATATTATAAAAAACTTAAAAAAAAATTTATTTAAGAATTTAAGTTATTAGTAGACTACTTAATACTCTTTATATTAAAGAAGAATAAAAGCTTATAATTATATATTAATTATTAAAAGCTAAATAATATTATAATTAAGAATAGATATTTATTACTAAATATTAATAAACTTTAAGACTAATTTAAGATAAGAAAATAAATTTTTTTATAAAGCTAAACCCTTAAAAAACTTATAACTTAATTTATAAAAAAAAAGGTAAGAAATAGAAGATAATATTTAAAAATATTATTTAACCTTACTAATATACTAGTAACTTATTAAGTATTAATTAATAATATATTAAGATACTATTTAAATATAATAATAGTAGCTTATCTTAATAATATTTTAATTTACTTAAAAAATAAGGAAGAATATATTTAATATATATAAAAAGTACTTAAATATTTATATAATACTAAACTACTTCTTAAACTAGAAAAATATAAATTTTATAAGAAGAAAGTTAACTTTCTAAGATATAATATTAGTATATAAGGTATTCAAATAAGCTAAGATAAAATTAAAGATATATAAAAATAGCTAATACCTATAATAATTAAAGAAGTATAAGTATTTTTAAAATTCTTAAACTTTAATAAATAATTCATTAAAAGATTCTTAAAGAAAGCTCTACCTCTTATAAAACTAATTATTAAAGATATAAGATTTAAATAAAGAAAGTAATAAAATAATATAATTAAATAACTAAAAAAAAATATATATAAGACTATTAGTATTATATATATTTTAAATTAATTAATTAATAAGAGTTAAAACTAATATATTAAATCTAGCTATAAAAGTATACTTATATTAATAGAAAAATAGTAAATAGTACTTAATTATATATTATTTAAAAAAATAATAGTACTAAAATAAAACTATAATATTTATAATAAGTTATTTATAATAATAAAAGTATTTAAATATTGAAAAGTTTATACTAAAAGCTATTTAAAACTTAATATCTTTATTAATTATAAGAATCTCTTAAATTTTATAATAATAAAATTACTTAACTAAAAGATAAGTTAGATAGGTAGAACTTTTAAAATAATATAAATTTAAAATTTACTATATCTTAGAAAAAGAAAATATATAGACTAATACTTTAAATAAATAATTAAATTATATAAATATAAAAGACTTAAATAAATAAGCTATCCTATAGTAAAAAAAGGATAGATTATTATTATCTAATATATAAATACTTATAATAACTATAAAGGTTAAAGGACTAAGTATAATTAATAAGCTAATAAAAGTATATAATAAGAATACTAAGGTTAGGGAATTATATAAAGAATAAACTAATATAATAGTACTAAGTTATTAGAATAAGATATATATACTAAAAAAATATATTAAAAAGATAATCTAGGATTATTATAATAATTTAATATATAGGTATCTAAAAATTATTAAAATAATAGAATTTATTTATAAAAACTATAATATACTATAGCTAAAATTAAAAGTAAAATAATATATTAAGAAATATATTAAATATTAATAAAATAAGTTAGTAAGATATAAGCTATATAAGAAAATATAATTTATATCTATACTAAAAATACCTTAGAATAATATTATAATAGACTTTATTATTAAGTTATTAAAGTTTAAAGATCTTATAATATTAGAGATATATAATACTATTATAATTATTATAGATAAACTAATAAAATACACTATTATATTATCCTTTAAATATTAGAAACATACCTTAAATATTATATGAATAAATAATAAAATAATTAAGTATTATTATTACCAATAATATAACTAACTTATAATAATAAGTTATTTAGAATAACTAGAATAATATTATTCTTTATAAATTATAGAAAAAATATAAATAGCTTTCTATAATTATAGAAAGGACTTAATATAGATAAAGTACTAATTAAAGCTAAAGAACTTAAGAAAGTTTATAATAAGCTAATAGAAATTATTAAAATTTTAAATAAGAAGGTTAGATAGTAAATTAATAATAAAAAAAGATAGTCTTTAATTAAAAAAGAGGGATAAAGTATACCTCCTAACTAAAAATATAAAATTAAAAAGGCTTAGTAAGAAATTAAACTATATAAAAATTAAACTATTCTTAATTATAGAATAATAAGGACTAGTTAATTACAAATTTAATTTATTAAAGAGTATAAAATAATACCTAGTCTTCTATATATTATTTTTAGAACTAATAGACTTAAGTATACCCTTATAGAAAACCTTTTAATATAAAATTTAAAAAAAGATAAATATAAGATTAAAAAGATCCTAAACTAATAAAATTAATAATATCTTATTAAATAGAAAAACTATAATAATACTAAAAATATATAAAAACTATTTAAGAACCTTAAGAACTACTAAAACCTTCTATAGTAGTTCTAATAAGAATAAAAAAACTAATTAAAAAAAGAGAGAATCTTAATCTCTTTAAAGTTAAGATTAAATAAAGACTTAATATTATTAAGCTAAGTTATTTTATCCTTCTTTAATTCCTTAATATTCTATAACTTATAATAAATAAGTTCCTTCTTTTATTACTCTAATTTATTAATCTAAGTCTCTAAGTAAGTAATTTTAGTAGTAGCTTCTATTAATAATAATAACTTCTTATATCTCTTCTTCTAAATATAATAAAGCTTAGCTTCTAAGAAAGTAAACTTATAATTTAACTCTAACCCTATATATATAATATATAAATTAGAATAAGGACTAATAAGATAATCTAAGTTATAATAAATATAGTTAAAATAATACCTTATTATTCTATTACTATAAAAACTCTTAAGGATCCTCTAATAATAGATAGTAGATTTAGATAGAATTTTAAAAAATAAATATAGTATAAAAAATAAATATAGTATAAAAAATAAATATAGTATAAAAAATAAATATAGTATAAAAAAATAAATAATTATCTTTAAAATAAAGATTCTAAAGAAAGGGAATAATATTAGAATCTAATAATATAATATAATAAACGCCTTATAAGTATATATCCTAAAATAGGCTTAGTAATAAGTTATATAGTAATTTAATAAGTTTAATAACTAAATTAACTAAATTAACTAAATTAACTAAATTAACTAAATTAACTAAATTAACTAAATTAACTAAATTAACTAAATTAACAAAAATTAATAAGTTTAATTCTTAAACTTATTAAACTAAATAATCTTAGTAAATTTTTCTATATTTATATAGTTAAGGCTCTTATCTACCTAATTTAAATCTCTTTATATTTAACTTTATAATTAAACTAATAATTATTCTTAGCCCTTAAAGACCTTCTAATCTTATATTATTAAGTAATATAGGGTTATACCTAGCTTATCTTATTCCCCTTTACTCTTTAATTACTCATCTTTAGAATATCTATAATGTTAGTTCATAATACCTCCTTTAATTTCTTTTTTCTTCTTTTTTCATCTTCTTTATTATTAACTTATTTTTATTTTACTAATATATCCTATATTCTATAACTATTATATATTTAGTGTAATAGACTATTAATGTATTATAGCTACTTTATTAAAGCTTAAATAATATAGAGAATAGAGGTATATAAAGTATATAAGAAATAGAAGTAGAGCTCTATTATAAAGTCTTTATAATAAAGGAGGCTTAAATATTTAAGAGTTCTAGTTTCTAAAGAGACTAAAAAGCTTTATTAATTAAAAACTATAATTTTAGGAAATCTTAGTTATTTATAAATAAGTATTATTATTTACTTATTTTTTATTAATATTAATTTAATTTCTATCTTAGATAACTATCTTATAGTTAGTTCTTTTTTTATATAATAATATTAAACTCTACTCTATTAAACTTTTATTATCTTTAATATTAGAACTCTACTCTATTAGATCCTATTACCTTTAATATTAAAAATAAGATAATATTAATAAGGTAGGACTACTATAGCTAATAATAGTAAAACTCTTTTATATAAATACTATAAATATAAAGCTATTAATAAGTAATATATATAAGAAAGTAATAAAAGTACTAGAATACTTTTACTTATTATTTTAAAGACTTATATCTTAATATAAATATCTTAAATATATAATATTAAATACCTAGTTTAAGTATTTCTACTAATAGATATGAATTAAATTACTTAAGCCTTAATATATTAATGCTATAATAAGTAGAGTCTATAAATAGTAATAATATTGTATTAATATATAAGGAAGAGTAGTTTTATTTTAATATATAGAAAAGAATAGTATTATTTTAATATATAGAGAGTATAACATTATTTTAATAATAAGTTAATAAATTACTCTCTATATATTATAGCTTCTAAAGAGCTAGGTATATAGTAGTAATATAAATAAGATTATAACTTATTTCTAAAATAATAGTAATATAATATTTATAATATTTTAATATTTTATTTAAAGTATATTAATATTTAATTAGCATACTTTTAAAATTAATATAAAATTAAAAATATATTACACTTATAACTTTTATAAGCTTTAACATAACCTAATATTTCTATTTACTTATTATTATATATAAGACCTTATTATAAGAACAAGAAAAAAAATTAGTAGTTTTTCTAAAAGTATACTAGCATTATACTAATATTAGCTTTAACTACTAGTATAAATCTTAAAGGTAAGCTATATTAATAGCCTAAATGTAAAATAAATAAATAAAAGATATCTTTTAGATTATATCTATAATATTTTATAAACTTAGGCTTATAACTTATTAAAATAGGATTAAATTATTCTTAATTAATTAGTTATAGAAGGAAGAGTAAAGTATATATAATTAATATTTAAATATTAAGGCTTTACTTAGTTAGCTCTATTACTAAATTCTAATATATTTTAAAGAGGGGCTAAAAGGTATCTTAAGATATACTTCTCTTTTTAAAACCAATTTTATTTATAATAATACCTTATTTATTATAGGCGTATATTTTTTAGCTTATTAAAATATTTTTTTCTTTAGTACCTTAACTAAATATAATATATATAGAGTTTATTATCTTATTATTATTTATACTTTAAAGGGTAATATTAGCTATCTTATAATTATTAGAACTAAGTATAGGGAAAGAGTTTCCCCCTCTAAAAGAGCCTATCTAAGTAAAGTCTAGCCTTTAAAGTATTTCTTATTAGTTATATTAATTTAAAAATTATACTTATTTTTATTAGCCCTACTCTTTATAATCTTTTATTATTCTTTTTCTTATTTTAATATAATTCTTAGCCTATTAAACAGCCCTTTTAAAATTAGAAAATATATTAAGGAGTTTTATATTAGCCTAGTATATTTATTTAAGGATTTCTAAGATTATTTTCTTTTAAAATATATAGTAGATAGCTATATTATTCTATTATAAATTAATTATTAAAATTTTAAAGTAATTAATAAAAATTTATATTAATTAAATTTATTTTATCTATCTTTAGCTTAGTATTTAATTTTATATTTTTTACTAAATAATTTTCAAATAACTAGCTTTATAAAGTTTTTAAGTCCTTAAATATCTGTTATTACCTAGATAGCTATATTAATTATATTTTAATTTTAATCTTTTACCTTAGATAAGTATAGGTTATAGAGGCTTAAATATTAGTTCCTTTAATAATTTATAAGTTAAAAAAATTATTTAGGTTAATAATCTATAAGAAGATATTTATTAGTAGACTTATAAAAATTAAGAGAAAAATATATTTTATCTTTCTTCTCTTAATATTAGTAGTTATTACTAGCATTTTTTAAAGAAGAAAATATTAACTAGTATTTTAAAGTATAGATATAACTATTTTACTCTTAAAGGCTAAACCTTAAAGATTTATTAAGGTATGGCCCTAGTTTATTAGTAAGCTAATATATTAGTTTTACTCTAAGATAGCTATATAAGTATTAAGATATTAAGTACTATATAGTAGTAATAGATAGTTATTAATAGTATAATTATAACTAAAAATAATTAATTAATTACTTAAAGGGATACACGGCCTTATATAGTATATAAAATATAGGGGCTAGTACTAGCACTCTAAAAAGAGGCTAAAAATTTTAATACTTCCTTTTAGTCTATATAGTAGGAGCTATACTAATATTTAAACCCTAATATAATTTTATATTATTTAATTAAGCTCATATGCGGTTATCTAGTATTAAGTATTTTAATTATCTTTTTAAAAAACGCCTTATAAAAAGGATACTATATATCATAGCCTTATATAGTACATAAAATACAGGGGCTAGCACTAGCGCTTTAAAGGGCGGCTGAAATTTTCAATAATAAGCTAATAGCTCTACTATATTGTTTATAATTTAAATGTCTTAAAGGATACTACTAGGCCCTCTTAGAATACTATTAAGTCTTAGTAAGTAGTAAATAAGTAATAATAATAAAGGTCTAAAGCTTCTTTCTAAAAATAATATTTTAATAATAAAGTATTATTAAGTCCTTAGACTATTATAAGGTATTACCAAGTCCTTAGGCTATTATAAAGTGTCGCTAGGCTTATTATTAACCTTAGGCTTAAATTAGAAGAAGAAGAATTAATATTATATACTAGTCTAATAGGCTTATTAAGGGTAGGGTTAATCTTTATTATAACATTAATTCTTATAGAATTATTATAAAGGAAGAAGCTACTAAGTACATGAGGCCTAGCAGGCCTTGGTAAGAGTAATAAGCTAGGCCTGCCTTAGTAGGAGTGAGATGAGCTAGCTATTACATCTACTTAATAATTAATTATAGGCTATTTTTTTTAGAACTAGTCTTATTTCCTAGGTTAGTAAATTATAAAAATAATAGCCTTATTAAGTTATAAGATAGAATATATATTTTGAAAAGAAATTATTAAAGATTATATTTAATTAATTTATTTATTTAAGTAATTAGAGTTAACTTATTTAAATATTTATTTAGATTAATTTATAATTAGCTATTATACTAACGCGTAATCCTAAGTATTATATGTAGATAAAACATATTAACATTTAATACTAAGTATTTTATTAGGGAAGTTCTTTAAGATTAAAGACTTGATATATACTATATTTTAATTAATAAGTAGATTATTAATAGACTTACTAAGCTATTAGACTTTACTAAATTTAAGTTCTTTATTAAGAGGCTAAACCTAATTTTTATAATAATTTTTTAATTACTATATAGCTTAGGGAGGTATATTAAAATTTAGTTTTTATTAATAACTAAGTTTTATTAAGTAGTATAAGCCTTAGATCTAAATATATTAAATATAACCGCTATATATAAGTATTATATATTATATAATTAATATATATTATATAATTAATATATATATATATATATANTAATACCTTATTTATTATAGGCGTATATTTTTTAGCTTATTAAAATATTTTTTTCTTTAGTACCTTAACTAAATATAATATATATAGAGTTTATTATCTTATTATTATTTATACTTTAAAGGGTAATATTAGCTATCTTATAATTATTAGAACTAAGTATAGGGAAAGAGTTTCCCCCTCTAAAAGAGCCTATCTAAGTAAAGTCTAGCCTTTAAAGTATTTCTTATTAGTTATATTAATTTAAAAATTATACTTATTTTTATTAGCCCTACTCTTTATAATCTTTTATTATTCTTTTTCTTATTTTAATATAATTCTTAGCCTATTAAACAGCCCTTTTAAAATTAGAAAATATATTAAGGAGTTTTATATTAGCCTAGTATATTTATTTAAGGATTTCTAAGATTATTTTCTTTTAAAATATATAGTAGATAGCTATATTATTCTATTATAAATTAATTATTAAAATTTTAAAGTAATTAATAAAAATTTATATTAATTAAATTTATTTTATCTATCTTTAGCTTAGTATTTAATTTTATATTTTTTACTAAATAATTTTCAAATAACTAGCTTTATAAAGTTTTTAAGTCCTTAAATATCTGTTATTACCTAGATAGCTATATTAATTATATTTTAATTTTAATCTTTTACCTTAGATAAGTATAGGTTATAGAGGCTTAAATATTAGTTCCTTTAATAATTTATAAGTTAAAAAAATTATTTAGGTTAATAATCTATAAGAAGATATTTATTAGTAGACTTATAAAAATTAAGAGAAAAATATATTTTATCTTTCTTCTCTTAATATTAGTAGTTATTACTAGCATTTTTTAAAGAAGAAAATATTAACTAGTATTTTAAAGTATAGATATAACTATTTTACTCTTAAAGGCTAAACCTTAAAGATTTATTAAGGTATGGCCCTAGTTTATTAGTAAGCTAATATATTAGTTTTACTCTAAGATAGCTATATAAGTATTAAGATATTAAGTACTATATAGTAGTAATAGATAGTTATTAATAGTATAATTATAACTAAAAATAATTAATTAATTACTTAAAGGGATACACGGCCTTATATAGTATATAAAATATAGGGGCTAGTACTAGCACTCTAAAAAGAGGCTAAAAATTTTAATACTTCCTTTTAGTCTATATAGTAGGAGCTATACTAATATTTAAACCCTAATATAATTTTATATTATTTAATTAAGCTCATATGCGGTTATCTAGTATTAAGTATTTTAATTATCTTTTTAAAAAACGCCTTATAAAAAGGATACTATATATCATAGCCTTATATAGTACATAAAATACAGGGGCTAGCACTAGCGCTTTAAAGGGCGGCTGAAATTTTCAATAATAAGCTAATAGCTCTACTATATTGTTTATAATTTAAATGTCTTAAAGGATACTACTAGGCCCTCTTAGAATACTATTAAGTCTTAGTAAGTAGTAAATAAGTAATAATAATAAAGGTCTAAAGCTTCTTTCTAAAAATAATATTTTAATAATAAAGTATTATTAAGTCCTTAGACTATTATAAGGTATTACCAAGTCCTTAGGCTATTATAAAGTGTCGCTAGGCTTATTATTAACCTTAGGCTTAAATTAGAAGAAGAAGAATTAATATTATATACTAGTCTAATAGGCTTATTAAGGGTAGGGTTAATCTTTATTATAACATTAATTCTTATAGAATTATTATAAAGGAAGAAGCTACTAAGTACATGAGGCCTAGCAGGCCTTGGTAAGAGTAATAAGCTAGGCCTGCCTTAGTAGGAGTGAGATGAGCTAGCTATTACATCTACTTAATAATTAATTATAGGCTATTTTTTTTAGAACTAGTCTTATTTCCTAGGTTAGTAAATTATAAAAATAATAGCCTTATTAAGTTATAAGATAGAATATATATTTTGAAAAGAAATTATTAAAGATTATATTTAATTAATTTATTTATTTAAGTAATTAGAGTTAACTTATTTAAATATTTATTTAGATTAATTTATAATTAGCTATTATACTAACGCGTAATCCTAAGTATTATATGTAGATAAAACATATTAACATTTAATACTAAGTATTTTATTAGGGAAGTTCTTTAAGATTAAAGACTTGATATATACTATATTTTAATTAATAAGTAGATTATTAATAGACTTACTAAGCTATTAGACTTTACTAAATTTAAGTTCTTTATTAAGAGGCTAAACCTAATTTTTATAATAATTTTTTAATTACTATATAGCTTAGGGAGGTATATTAAAATTTAGTTTTTATTAATAACTAAGTTTTATTAAGTAGTATAAGCCTTAGATCTAAATATATTAAATATAACCGCTATATATAAGTATTATATATTATATAATTAATATATATTATATAATTAATATATATATATATATATATAATTTCCTTTTACTTTCATTTAGCCTCTTTTTTAATAATTAATTATCTAATTTTTACTATAGATTTTTAAGTATTATTAGTAGTATAAATTTAAACTACCTATATTTTAGCTTCTACTAATATTAGCTTAGCTATCTAAATATAGTAATATTAATTTTAGTATTTAGTGAATTATATTTCTTATTTAATAATAATATTCTTATTTAGGAAAGCCCTTATTTTAATATTTTTTATTAGACCCTAGTATTCCTTTTTACCCTTAATAAAATAAATTAAAAAAGGGCTTAGCTACTTTTATATAATTAATAGTTTTCTCCTTCTTTTATATAGTTAAGTAATATAAATAATTACTTACTAATATATTCTATTATAACCTTACCTACATCGCTCTATTAATTAGATATTACTTAGTTAGCAGCCCTCTATCCAAGTATAATAAATCATTAATATATTATAGCTACTTTAGTAAAGTTTAAATAATTTAGGGAATAGAGATATACTTATAAGAAACAGAAGTAAAGCTCTATTATAAAGTCTTTAACATAGAGAAGGCTTATTATTTAAGAGTTTTAATTACTAAAGAGGCTAGAAAACTCTATTGATTAAGAGCTATAATTTTAAGAAATTTCAATTATTCATAAATAAATATTATTATCTACTTACTTACTATTAATACTACTTTGGTCTTTATCTTAAGTAATTACTTTATGATCCTTTCTGTTGGAATTTGCAAGTCGCATAAATTTATGCATTGCATTATTCTATGCATTATTCTATGCATTATTCTATGCATCGCCGATCAGCCCCTATCCCGGAAATTAATTTCCTTGTTTATCTATTGATTTCTAATCATTATTGGTGGCGCAAATCTAGACCATGTTCTAGCCCCTACCACTATTAGCTTGGCTATCCAAATGTAGCCATATTAATTTCGGCATTCCTAATACGGCATATTAATTTCGGCATTCAGGAAATTACATTCCTTATTCGGCAACGGCATTCCCATTTAGGCAAGCCCTCATTTCGGCATTTCTATCAGACCTCGGCATCTCGGCAAGATGGATTGGGGAAAAGGGCTTGGCTACTTCTATATAATCAGCGGTTTTCTCCTCCTTCTACATAGCTAAGCAAGATTAGCAATAGCTTATTAATATATTCTATCTTCTTCGCTCTACCAATCAGATCCCGCTTAGTCAGCAGCCCCCTATTTCCAACACTTTCTCTTATACTATAATATTAAAACTCTACTTTATTAGACTTTATTATCTTTAATATTAATACTAGGATAATGTTAATAAGGTAGGACTACTATGGCTAATATTATTAATAATAGTGAGACTTTCCTATATAGATATTATAGATATAAAGCTATTAATAAGTAACTTATATAATAAGTAATTAAAGTATTAAAGTACTTTTATTAATTACTAGTATTAAATACTTTAAAGACTTATATCTTAATATAGATATTTTAATTATATAACTCTAAGTACTTAATTTAAGTATTTTTACTAATATATATATTATAACTAATAAGGAATAATAAGATGTTACTTAGGCCCTAATATATTAGCACTGTAATAAGTGGAGTATCTTATTACATTAGTACTATAATAAGTAGAGTACCCTACTATATTAATACTATAATAAGTGGAGTCTAGGAATAGTAATAGTATTATATTAGTATATACCTTACAGGAAATAGGTGTTTCCATAAGGGCTTGTTAACTACCTATTAGGTTGAGCGGTACGTTAATGCTTAAAGAAGGTAGACAAGGGCTTACTAGATAGTCAAGCCCCTGTTAATAGCCTATCAATAGACGCGCCTATTAACTAGCTATTCATATGAACATTAAGTTGCCTTTAACATCCTATCAACAGGGGCTTAATAGATAGTTAGCCTATATTGATAGATATTTAAGCCCCTGTGATCTTTCTTTAAGTATTAACATACCGCTCAACCTAACAGGCAGTTAACAAGCCCTTAATAAACCCTTATGGAAACACCTATTTCCTGTATGGTAAGAGAGGGTAGTATTATTTTAATATATAAAAGAATAGTATTATTTTAATATATAGAAGGATAGTATTATGTTAATATATAAGAGGATAGTATTATTTTAATGTATAGGTAGTAGATAATAACATTATTTTAATATATAAAGGAGGACTCTAAGGGTGTGTTAGGGCTTTTAATATATAAAGGAGGACTCTAAGGGTGTGTTGGGGCTTTTTTAATATAGAGGATTTTAAGGGCGTATTAAGGCTTTTAATATAAAAAAGACTTTAAGAGGTGGTCTAGAGTATTTAGGTAGATTTTATAAGTATTTTAATAATTAATTAATAACTTACTCTATATATAGTAGCTTTTAAAGAGCTAGGTATTAAAGTAGTAGTAATAATATTAGTAAAATTATAACTTATTTATAAATAGTATAAACTTATTATTAATATAATATTAGTATAATACTAATATAATATTACTAGAATGTTAGTATTATACTAATAACATATTAACTCCCTATTAACCTATTTTCAGAATAGTCTTATATTTAGAATAAAGTTAAAAATATATTATACTTGTAACTTCAATAAAATTTCCTATTACTTAATATTTTAGTTAACTTTCCATTATGTATAAGATCTTATTATAAGAATAAGAAAAAGAATTAGTAGTTTTTTAAGAGATCCTTTTAATATAATACTAATATCAGCTCTAATTACTAGTGTAAACCTTAAAGCCTTATAGGAAATAGGTGTTTCTATAAGGGCTAATTAAGGGCTTATTAACTACCTATCAGATTAAGTGGTACATTAATACTAAAAGAAGGTAGATAAAGGCTTACTAGATAATTAAGCCTCTATTAATAGCCTATTAACAGGCAGGCCTATTAATAAGCTATCAGAGTTCACATGAAGTTGCTTTTAACATTCTCTTAAGCCCCTATTAATAGATACTTAGCCCCTGTCAATAGATAGTCAAGCCCCTATGATCCTTCTTTAAGTATTAATGTACTACTTAACTTAATAAGTATTTAATAAGCTCTTATAGAAACACTTATTTCCTATAAAGTAAGGATCTTATTAATAATAGTAAAATAAAGTAAAGTACATATATACTAAATATATATTTCTTAAAAGATGTATTAATAATTAATAAATAGAGCTTAGATATTATTTTCTAGAGAATATAATTATTAATAAACTTATAAAACCTCTCTATTATAATATATCTAAGTATTTTTAGTAGTATTTGGAGCTATAATAAGATATATCTTATAAGGGGAATATATAGCTAGTAGAAGTTTATTTTAATAGAAGCTCTTCTTCTATTTATTATCCTTTTATTTATTTATCCTTTTATATATTTATGCTAATTACTTAATATTAGGTACTAGGCTATATAATACTCTAGTAGGAACTTATCCTTATTATTTAATATATAGTAGAATAGATAGATAGCCCTATAGCTTAAGTAAGAGTATTAAAATCTAAGGGCTAAGATATAACTTAGTAGCTTAAATAAATAAGTTATTAAGTATATATTAATACTACCTAATAAGATTCTTACTTATAAGGCCCTTTATATCTTATTAATTAACTAACTTACATCTATACCTTTTAATAAATATTAATAATATATAACTAGATTCTAATAAAAATAATATCTATTTAAAGATATAAATAATAGAAGAGGGTATTATTATAGTTCTTAATATTCCTTTTTTAGATTTTCTTATATTTACTTTACTCTTTTATTTACTACCTTTAAGGTTTACACTAGTAATTAGAGCTAATGTTAGTATTATATTAGTTAGATCTCTTAAAGAACTAAATATTATTTTTCTTATTTTTATAATAAGGATTTATATATAGTTATAGGTTAATCTAAATATTAGGTAATAAGGAGGCTTATAAAAGTCACTAGTACAATACCTTTTTAACCTTATATTAGATATAAAATTATCTTAAGATTATATTAATAAAGTATTAATATATAATTAATATAATACTAATCTTATAGTAATAATATATTAATATAGTATTAGTATTAAGTTAATTCTATTTTTTAAATAAATTATAATTTTATTTATATTATTATTACTACTCTAGTACTAAGCTCTTTAGAAGCTACTATATATAAAGAAGTTATTTATTTATTAATTATTAAAATATTTTCTAAATACTTTAAAACGCCTCTTAAAGTCCTCCCCTATATATTAAAAGCTTTAATATACGCCTTAATATACCTTTAGAGTCCTTTTATATATTAAAATAATATTATTATCTATTACCTATACTATCCTTCCTTATATATTAAGATAATACTATATCTTCTATATATTAAAATAATACTATTCTTCTTATATATTAAAATAAAACTTTTTTTCTTATATATTCATATAATACTATTACTATTCCTAAACTCTACTTATTATAATACTAATATAATAAAGTACTTTACTTATAATAATACTAATATAATAAAGTACTCTACTTATTATAGTACTAATATATTAAGGTCTAAGTAATATCTTATTATTTTCTATAAGCTAGTTTATATATACTAATAGGAATACTTAAACTAGGTGCCTAAGGGTATATATCTAAGATATCTATACTAAAATAGTCTCTAAAGTAATTAATATCTATAAATAGTCTAGTATTAGTAATTAGTAAATATATTCTAATATTACTTATTATATAGGTCACTTATTAGTAGCTTTATACCTATAATACTTATATAAGAGAGGTCTATTACTATTACTAATATTAGCTATAGTAGTTATCCTAATTTTAATATTAAAGATAATAAAATAAGAGTTTAATAGAGATAAAGTAGAGCTTTAATATTATAGTACAAAAGAAAGAATTATAAAATAATTATCTAAGATAAATACTAAATTAATATTAATAAAAAGTAAGTAGATAATAATACTTATAGATAATTAAGATTTTCTAAAATTATAGCTTCTAAAACTATAGCTCCCTACTAACTAAGTTAGGATCCTTAGTAACTAAAATTCTTAAATAACTAAGCTAAAATCTTTAATAATTAGAACTCCTCCTCTATTATTAAAACTTTATAATAGAGCTCTACTTTCATCTCTTAGGAGTAGACCTTTATTCCTTAAATTATTTAAACTTTAATAAAGTAGCTATAATATATTAATAAAGTAAGAATTTCATAGATTAGTAGTAATAAAAGCAAAAAAGAAAGAAAAAGAAAAAGAGAGACTAAGAGAGAAAAAAGAAGATAGTAATAGTAGAAAAGAGAGAGAGAAAAAAAGAAGATAATAAAAAAAAGAGAGAGAAAAAGAGAATAATAAAAAAGAGGTAAGTAAGATATAATCTATTAAATAATTAGTAGTTATATAATAACTCTAAGTACTTACTTAATAAAACTTAGTATTTAAGTATAATACTATAATAATTTATTTAATAATAATAATATAATTATATACTAACTATTAAAGTTTAAGATAGATATATTATATAATACTATAGTAATTTATTTAGCTAAGATAATATAATTATTTATTAGCTAAATTAAATTCTACTACTTATAATTTATTATATATTTTATTATATACATTCTTAAAACTATAATATAGAATATAGAATATATAATTTATTATATAAGTTATTATAAGTAATATTAACCTTATTATATAAGCTGTTATATATAATATATTAACTCTATTTTTTAAGCTATTATAAGTGTTACTATTAACTTTATTAAGTAAAATATTATAGCTATTACTATTAACTCTATTAAGTAAGCTACTATAGCTATTACTACTAATACTGTTATATAAGATATTATAGGTATTACTATTAATACCATTAACTTTATTATATATAGTATTCTAGCTATTACTATTAATATTATTATATAAGATATTATAGGTATGCTATTAACTTTATTATATATAGTATTCTAGCTATTACTATTAATATTATTATATAAAGTATTAAAGGTATTAATATTAACTTTATTATATAAGCTACTATAAAAAGCCTTATTTTATTAAGTATATTTAAAGTTTATCTAAAAGTACTCTTATAAGCTATAAATAAATTTCTAAATATTAAGGATTCTTAAAGTAAGTATATTTACTGTTGAAAATAGGGATAGAGGGCTGCTGACTAAGTAATATCTGATTGGTAGAGCGAAGCAGGCAAGGTTATAATAGAATGTATTAGTAAGCGATTGCTTATATTACTTAGCTATATAGAAGAAGGAGAAAACCGCTAATTATATAGAAGTAGCTAAGCCCTTTTCCTTAATCTATCTTGCTGAGATGCTGAGGTTTGATAGAAATACTGAAATAAGGGCTTGCCTAAATAGGAATGCTGTTGCTGAATAAGGAATGTAATTTACTAAATGCTGAAATTAATATGCCGTATTAGGATTGCTAAAATTAATATTGCCTTATTTAGATAGCTAAGCTAATAGTGGTAGGAGCTAGAACGTGGTCTCAATTTACGCCACTAATAATACTTAGAAATCCAAGGAAAAAATTAGGTAATTAATTACTAAAAAAAGGGGCTGAATAAGGGTAAAAAGAAATTGTGCATATATATGTCGTTTATGTAATGCATAGCGCTTATATATAGCGCTTATGCTTGGCATATCTAGATCCGGGGCCTGTACCACCTAATAGGGCTTAGCTATCGGCGGGAACCAAATTCCAACATTTACCTTCTCTTAGCCTTTTATCTATTAATTTATATAAAGTTAGAGGGTAGTCCCTTTAATTCTCTTAATTATTATAAATAATTAATAGAATCCTAGTATTTAAGAATAGTAGCTTAATTAATAGATAAAAAATAAATTAACTATAAAATAATAGTAGAAGCTAAGCTATTAATATTACTAATATTTTAATTATAGTATTTATATAATACTATTTTATAAATTTAATAAAATACTAAGAATTACTTCAGTATAGTTTAAAGATAATAAAAGAACTAAAATAAAATTATATTATAAAAGATAGATAGATAAATTAGAGAAAATTAGTAATAAATAATTTTAATAAAAGTTAAGGCTCTATAAGTAGCATCTTTTTATATTAATATCTTAATTACTAAGCTATTTATATCTTTACTTTCAAATAAATCTCTAATGTACCCCTTAGAGACCCTAATTAAATTAAGGGATATAAATTTAATTTAATTATAAGACTACTATATACTAGAAGCTAGATATATCTTTTATAGTTATACCTTAATTATATAAATTAAATATTATACTCTTAATAAAGTAAAAGAAGTAGCCTTTTTTATTTAAAACTAAAACCCTTCTCCTTATATAGAATATATTTAATATAGAGAATATAATATTATATATTATTAATATTTAATAGCCTAATAATAATACTATTATTAAATAATTTAATTAATAATAAGTCTAGGACTTTATTAACTTTTTATTTATTAAAATCCTTTATAAAAAGTCTTATTTAATTCTTAAAAAGTTTATATTAAAAAATATTATTAAGGTAAGTAAATTATTTAGATCTAATATTAATAAAATTATTAATTTTAAAAGTAATTATATACTTAAAGATTCTAATTAAATATATTAATAAGATAATAAAAATATTAGATTAATATAAATAACTAAAAATATAGATTAAGTTTTTAAAAGAAATTAAAAATATACTTAAATTTAAAGATATAAAGAAATATTAAGATAAAAAAATTAGTAATATAATTAAAATTTAGCTTCCTTTATATTTATAATAAAAGAAGTTTAATAAAAAAGAGAATATTAAGATTAAATATAATTAATATTTAACTTACTTTATAGTAAGAGATAGAGATAAAGATAAAAATATTATGTATATAAATATAAAATATTATTTTAATAATAAAAATAATAAAAATATCTATTTATAAAGGCTAACTTCTAATACTATTATAATCTATAATCTCTTATAAAGCTTATATTTAGTTTTTAATAATTAATATTATATACTTCTTAAAGTATTATATAAAATAAATTACTAAAAAATAAATAATTAAGCTATAAAGGCTATCTTATTTTATTATAAATATAAGATTAATTAAGATATAATAGAAAAATTATATTCTTATAACTAATATGTCTAATTATAGCTAGCTAAAATTTATTTTATTTTTATTTATCTTTAAATTTTTTAGATTATAATAATAAAATATATTAAATAAAGCTTATTGTATATATATTATTAATGCTACTACTATTAATATCTATTAATTATAAGTTACTATTTATAATTAGAACTTAATATATATCTACTTATTAATATAGAGCCACCCTAGTATTAATTTAATTTTATAATATATAATAGATTAATACCTACTCTTATTTTTTATAGTTAATAATATATTATCATTTATAACTAAAGCTAAATAGAGAGTTTAATATATTTAATAATTATTATATAATTATTCTAGTATAGAATAAAGCTTATAATATATAATATTTTAATATTTTAATTCTTTTTAAAAGTTAGTAATATACTATTATTTATAATTAAAACTTAATGGATATATTAATATAGTTAATAATTAATATATATTTACCTTATCACTAATTTGAG
The DNA here is from genome assembly GCA_000482085.2 of Cladonia metacorallifera KoLRI002260. Lineage (NCBI taxonomy): Eukaryota > Fungi > Ascomycota > Lecanoromycetes > Lecanorales > Cladoniaceae > Cladonia > Cladonia metacorallifera. The sequence goes on from KI911125.1 coordinate 790,942, forward strand.
CTTATAATATATAATAAGTTAATGCTCTTGTTTTTTAATAGTTAATAATATACTATTATTTATAATTAAAACTTAATAGATAGATTAACACGTCTAATAATTATTATAGATTAGTCCTAGTATAGAATAAAGCTTATAATATATATAGAGTTAATACTCTTATAATTCCTACTATAAGGATAAGTGTACCCCCCTATAGTATTTAGTTTTAACTTTACATTAGTTACTTAGTATTTATATTTACTTCTATTACTTAATACTTATTATATCTTTATATAAGTACTAGCTCTCTCTTATATAAATTTCTTCCTCTATAGTTATCTTATATATTAGGTAAGATTAAATCTTAGGAGTTTATAATCTTAACTTGATACCTTTATACCTTATAATTATAATAGTAACTTAAGTTAAATTTAAATAATTATTAAATAAGTATAACTAGTAAATAAATATTTATAAGGGCCAAATAAATAGGTAAGCCCTTATTTATCTTCTTTTACTATTAGTGTGTTATATTATATAACTTATTATTAATAGACTAATATAGAATAGTCTACTTCCTAAAAGGTATATTGCTTTATATATATTATTAATATAGTACTAGAGATTCTTAACATTAAGCTACAGCTACTATAGTTAATAGGGGCTACCTATACATTAGCAAATCCAAAAACCCTCACATTCTGGCCAGGGGCTATTCTACAAGGCACTGCTGGATTCTCCGGGGCTTGGGCGCAATCTTCAAGGCACCCCATCTGCCCCTTCTACCCTACCCACCACCCCTACCTACCACAATCTAATATGTCGTTGCTGGCTTGCACCCCCGCATAGAAATCGGCCGAATCACGCGATTCTGGGCATCCAGATTTGATGGCGTTGGGGGTACCCTGGGGCTTACCTATCGAGCATGCCTGTCGATCCCGAATACCAAAATTTTAGGGGCTGTTCAAGGGGGTGGCCCGGGGCCAACGCCCTTATCCCTGAGCAAGCGGGGCCGGTTTTCAACGTAGCTGGCAATTCATTGATATGTAAGGTAGATAAGCCCGCTAAGTTAAGTCGCGCTACAGCTGGAACTTAGTGCTTTTGCCTATGATAGGGGCTATCGATTAGAACCAACCCTAACAGAAATACTAGGGCTATTCTAGGGCTACTCTATATTTCTACTCGCTAAGAAAAACTCATTGAAAAAACCATATGTAGATACTCTCTGCTATATAGTAAACGCTGCTTACTAAAATACGTTCAGCTACGTACCCTACGCCACGCTGGGGCCGCGCTGTTTTGGTTATAATTCGGGGTGACCTGTAACATCTCTCCGCTACAAGGTCTTCTTCTTCTTCCCCTTAGCATCCTCACACTCTTGCTCCCCCATTAGTGCTTCTGAGATTCCTTCTTTTTAAACCACTCCAACGCTAACGACGCAATGACCAGATTATTCTTTTCTATGAACGAAAAATGCCCATTACCGTATATGCCTATGTCCTGGAGCAACTGCCACGTCAAATCCTTCACCCCCGCCTACCACAGATATGCAATATTGCAGTGGTCATACGTGATGTGGATGCTTGATTGCATCGTATAGATGTACATAGGTATATCGATTAGGTTGGGCAACGTACGCGGCAGGCTTGCTTAGAGGATGCAGCTACGGTTTGCCGGGCTATCCGTGCCGACAATCACCTTCTTGAGATCCGTAATGGGATTCACAACAGGTGGGTCGTACGTAATCGGCGTGTCCGTCAACCCATAAGGCCTCGCCGGTGTCGATGTCCCCGGTGCCAAGTTTACGAACGGTGGCTCACTGGGCTCGATCCCGAAGATGCCTTGCACGGCTTCGGGACATTTGTCGGCGACGACCCAGGGAAAGAGACCGCCATAGGAGTGGGCGATGAGGAAGGAAGGGGGGATGCGGGAGAGGAGGTCACATGTCGCGATTGCGACGGCTTCTTCGGTGGCGGCGTTGTCGACGGGGACTTGGATTAGGGAGGGATACCAAGCATCGAACGTCGGATCGCCTCGGAGACCGGTCTGCAAGTTCCCCGAACATAATGGTTAGCATTACCTGGTTTATAACTTCTTCCCCTTTATGGACGAGGATTGGGGGGACACGGCTGGGTAGGTGGACGACTTACACCAGGCCATTGCGTGTGCAGTTTCGCTTGTGGATAGTTTGTTGGGAATTTTTCGGAGGCGCTAAAGTAGGCTTCGACAATTTTCACTGTGGCTGCGCCCGTCACTGCTGTGGGAGGCTGACGGGAGGAGCGGCCGACGCTGACCACATCGACGAGGAAGACGACGTAGCCTTGGTCGAGGAAGTACGATGCCCAGCCTTGGCGGTTGTCGGGTGTTTGGAGCCATGTCTGTACTGTCACTTAGACAGGGATCCAGAATAGGATGAATACAAGGGTCTCTTGTGATTTTGGGTGGAGAAACGTACAGCACCAGAAAGTCCTGCGCCGTGGAAGAATATCAGGGGGTTCGGATGTTTGACACCATTGGCTGGAATGAGCTGTTCGGTGTACATTTGATTGACGAAGAGGGTGAGGTTAGTCGTAGGATCTGTTTGGTAGTTACCACCAACGAAGAGGACTTGTCGTTGATATTGAGCTTCCTGTGAATCGTACGAACGCAAGCCATCGAGTCCTGACCCCGGAACAGGCTTTGAACCGGTGACATCTATTTCGACGTGCAAATCTTCACGGGTTTCATGTTTATTGGTGCTTCGATCTGCAACTTATTCCTCAGAGGGTGGATGATAAGAAAGACGGGCAAAGATACGGCCAATGAACGCAGAAGTGAGCACGAGCTTGAAGGACATAGGGAACGGCAGTCGAGGTTTGCAGTTAAGCAGCCTGATGTTAGAAGCCGCTCAGGACAGTGTAGATTGGTGTTCAGAACATTGTTTCAATTAGAACGAGTGTAACAGGCACAGAGGACGTCGCATCATAGTCAAAAGCTTACAGCAGATCAGCCGGGAGTCTTAAGACGTACCCCTTGTTTGCCCATTCATCAGTTCTCCTCAGAAAATGTTCGCTGTGTTTGTCGAATCCTAAAGTGATCTGCCCCTCGGTCTCATATGATTCAGATCTTCGCTGGGGGAGCATGGACGCCACGCCAGCACGGCCCCAGTATCCCTTCGATGGCTGATCCTCGTCCACCTAAGCGGCAGAATTCCGCGACTTTCTCCTGAAAGGTGGACCCTAGCCATCGAAGAGATGAAATCTCACCTTTCGAGAGCACGTTGAATCTTACTATACTCGATTTTAAGAAACCTCGAACATACGACGTGTATAGCCACAAGCCGACTTCGGCACTCTAAGCCTCCTGTTCCAGGATAGTGCAAGTGGCCTCGAGTTTGAGGATCGCAGCAACGCTGGACGAACGATGTGTTGAAGGCGGGCTAGCACCGGGTTTCTGTGCCCAGACAGTTTCAGGTCGACGGCGGGACGGAGTATTGTCCCTTGACGGATAGGGATTGGCTGATTTTCTTCTGCCGACCGAGCGCGGAGAAGTCTGCAGGACCAATATATGATTTCGTGAGCTAGGAGCGGCCGGCCAATCATGATGAGACGAGTGCATTGGAGCATTTGGAAAGACGGAATCGGCTAGTTTATTGAGCTGCTTGGTAGTGGAAACTGGTAGGCTGCGGTATATAACATGCCGAGGCCGAAAATTATGGCAAGCCTGAAGGTCCATCTAGCTCGTTGTTGCCAGTCCATACGTCACTCCACAAATCTTCTATTTTCAACAATTGGTAGCTACAATAGTTTAAAAGCAACTGAACCTACCTTCTTATTGCAACATGGTCATTGCATTTTCATCTTTCATCCTCACTTAGCTGCTTCCATCAACATATTCTCATTTCCGCATAGAAATGGCGTTCTAGCGTCTTCTACCCCTATCATTGCCCATCTTAACTGCAGAGCATCATGTATATACGAGCTCCTTCAGACAGATCCTGATTGATCAGGCAATGCAAGTTTTACCATCAGATCTACGTCTTCTATTGTTGTGACACTTCTTGAACGCAGAGTCTCCCCATGTGGCGAGCTTTGATGCCCCAGACTGGGATTCTACTGAGTGTATCAAAGGTGATGGTCCGCGTGACACATAATGTTCTTGTGTGCCTAAAGACGCGTCCTCTCGAGACAAATTCTCCGTGATGAGTCCCCACTGCTGATGCACGCAGGCTTCATGGATTATGTATATGCCAATCACGTACATGGATCTGACCTAGACTCCAGGATATCGAGCGCTCCTCTTAAATCCTCCGTAGGACGGACTATCCGAATCTCCTCGTAATCACATGCTATAAAGGCGACAGACACATCGAAGCAGAGGGTTCAATAAGATAATAACTATACAGAAAAAAAATTGCTTTGAAGAGAAAAGCTCTAAAATAGGTAGAAAGTACAAGTCGCTTAGCTAGTAACTAGTCCGATTAATTATACTAAAAGAGTGCCTGCGGCCCGATCCGTGGGATCTACAGGGCATCGGGCGTAACCATCCACCCCCATCTACCACCTCTATCCACCACTATGATAATTCTGATCCTGGTACAACCTCGTATAGAGACTGGTCGAGTCGCGCAATTCTGAACTTCAAAGTTTGGTGGCGTTGAGGTGTCCCCAGGCCGCCCTACCGAGCAATTGGCAAGCATCAATGCCTTCCCTAACTCACAGTGATCATGTATCCTTCTCCCTCTCTGACCTGTCTCTGATCAACCATGCGCGGGAAGTCTGCGCTTGGTTGAGCGGGGAACGCTATGCGGTCCAATAATTTCTGTTTTCTCTCCTGGCGGGCTGGCAAAGATGACTGCGACCAGGACGTAGAAGAAAATCAGGGAACAAGACGTTTCCTCCACCCGCAGCGTGTTTGTTCAAGGACACGGCTCAATGCGAGATTCCGACATCAGCTATGTGGACCATACCCAAAGTAATAACAGCGTTGGCAATCGCATTGCTTAGCCGTGCGATTGCCGTTCGCGCCAGATCGTCGCATCGCTAACCCGATTTCTTCGGCGACTACGCACAGCGACGTCAGGCAAAATCTCGAAATGGATATAATCATGTGGAACTTACAAGTATTTGGTACAGCCATACAGAACAGCACCACGCTGAGAGTACTCGGGACTTCGGAAAGTCCTGCGACGTCTGCTCCAATCGGAGCAACTGTCGCCCAGAATGTGCCGCAAAGCATGCCTGCTAATATGGCGAAGAAACACAAGGACCCAAAGCTCTTCGAAAAGATCCAGACAACAAGGCAGGCCGCACCGCAAAGCCCCGTGGTCACGGTTGCCATATTGATTCTTCCCCACGTATCACTCAAGTAGCCAGTTGACGGCCTACCGATCAACAGCCCAAGATTGATGAGCGCAGCCACAATGGTGCCTTGATGAGCGTTGAGGCCAATGCGGTGTGCGTAGTTTGGCAAGGAGTATAGTAAGACAGTGTAACCCAGCTCGCTCAGGCAGCCCCAGCCGATCACCAACCATATCTCCAAGCGTTTGAGAAGGCGATAGTTGAAAGCAGACTGGTTCGGCTGCTGCACCATATTGCGGTCATGGAGCAAGATAATGGCGATGAAGTTCACAACGAATGCACAGATGGCGAGGATACGGAATGTCACGGCCGGCCCCAAGCCTTCCAGCATCGAGCTGATGGCTAAGCTGTATACGATACCGCCGAGCGGGACACCAGCGGCAGAGATGCCATTGGCTAAGCTCCTCCTCGTTGAGAACCATTGTGGTATGATATTAGAGGATCCGACGTAGAGGAAGCCTAGACCCCAGCCAAAGCAGACCCCTTGGCTAAGATATAGCTGCCAGACTTGAGTTGCAAACGATGCGCCGACGAAGGAAATTGTGATAAAGACGAGACCAAAGGCGAGCGTGGGGCGGGTTCACACGAGCCGGGAGCTGGTGTTAATCAAAGGCGTGATGACGAGGGACATTGAAGTGGATAGGCCGCCAATCAAAGCATAATCCAGCGAAGTGGCGCCGGGATAACGGTCTTTTGTAAGGAAGAAATCGAGGAAGACGCCGTATGCCTTATTGAGAGGTTCAAATCAGCCCCATTACTTACCACGTGAAGCCGACGAGATCAAGATTTCCTGTTCGATCACTATCAAAGGTGATGGAAGAGGCTCACTCACAACATTAAAACCCCATGTGTGGGCGTTAATCAAGAATACACACACGACACACACCCAGCCATAACCACCATTTGGAGGCACATATTCCTGATCTTTGGCCTGAGCTGGGCTTGGCTGGTGTTGATCGACGCTGGATCTAAGCGATGGAGGTGAGAGCTCAAGATCCACGGCTGCCTGTGCCCTGGCCAAATGGGCTCGTGTCCCAGGTCGAGGCATGATTATTTCCTCCTTCTCAAATTGCTGTGTTACTGACATTTAGAAAAATCTGGAGAGGAAGAAGCCATTGCATAATGAAGCTTCTTGCTTAAGTGGTGGCGAAGGAGTTGAGATGACGTCTTTATGGTCCTCTTTTCAAGTGGGTCTGCTAGTCACTTCTCACCGCTCCCGAATGACAAATCCCAAGCGTCTCTGGCAACCCTCCTCAACACCACCTATTCCTCGCAATCCAATCCAGATTTAGACGGTATCCAAGACTAGCCGTATCATCTTTCATCCCAAAGTTGCCGCTGCGTTCGCTGGGACCGCTCTCAGTAGTGCTGGTCTGATGCCTGGAAGGAATGCTCTCATCCCTCCCCTACTACATACATGCCTAACAGTGCTGCCGACAGTCTGCTTACCTTCAGCAGCTTCGAATCTGCTTTAATTGTGTCAATTGGAAATAACGGTATCAAAATCACCATACCCGCACTCGCACCGACGCCACTGACCACGAGGAAACTCACGGAACCCTCGGTGCAATTGTCGAACTCGGCGGTGAATCGCTTCTTGCAGTATTCGTATGTTGCGAAGTAAGCGGCGCTATCGGGTACGTCTCTTGCGAAAGTCATCAAGCTTCCTCTGTAGATTATTGTAGGTCTGCATTCAGTGGTAGACGCGAGGTGTGTGGAGGCTACAGTGTGTTCCTTTCTTATCGCGTGTAAATCGAGGTCGCTGACTCAAACAGCCAATATGGACGACTTCATCTCAAGGTGGAAGACGTCGATTCTTTCACAGAAAGAAATTCAAACAGCGCGTAGCGTTTTCATACTGAGGTTGATATAACAACCAAGCGGCTCAAAGCAAGGAATGGCCCATTACAGCTTCAATCTCGCCTGTAGTGAAAAGAGTAGCGAAACATCTTGACTAAAAAAGCTTTATTAAAGTCGTACTTTAGATACTCAAGAGTCTGTTAGTCTACATTTCAACCTTATCATTATAGAAAATGAATAACTAGGACTCTGGTCAACAGATTTCTTTCTAATACTACTAGAAAATTATATTAACCTTGAAACCATATATGATTGGACCCAGAACCTGGCGAAGCCCCTCCCAAACAGAACAACCATCTCTACCTCCTAGCCTTTATACTTACCTGAGCCGGACAAGCAACCTCACCACTAACAGTCGTAGTAGGCGGCGTGCTACCATCATTACATGTACAAGAATGGAGAATATCCGGGTTCCTGCCACCAGCTATTACCTGGTCACTGTTTGAAGGTATAGAATTAGTAACATTTTTTAATGGAGTGAGAAGTGGAGAGCGAAGTGCTGAGAGAGCTGGGTGCGGAATTGTACTTACATCAAGGTGCAAGCAAGAGTGTGCATAGGCGTAGGCGTAGGAGGCACCGACGTGGTGGGCTCTGGGCTCGCCTTGTTAAGGGTCGCTGAAACAGTGGTGCTACTCGGTATTCTTGAGGAGGTGCTGACGGTTGGGCAGTCGTTGGCAGTTGGCTGTTTGGTGGTCAGTCGAATGGGGAATCTGGAGAACGGGAATATATTGCGCTTACCTGGATGGTATATTCGCAATTCGAAGTTGTTGTGCCCGATACCGTAGTCGTCAGTATTGGAACGTTTGTCCCGCCACAATTACAGTAATCGACGCCGGGGCAGCCTTGGCCGTCACCTATGAGGACCATTGCGCAACCGGGCAATCCACCTTGTCCTAGAACATTGGTGGGCAGACTGGCAGTTGCGGTGGTGGATGTGGCGAAGCCGCTGGACGTCGACGAGTACGTTTCATTTCCAAACATTGAGCTTAGCAAATCGCCAACCAAACTTAACACTATTCCTGTTGCGCTGTTTGGAATCGTGTATCTCGCGGGAACACCTTCTACGAGTGAAGTATAGGCCGGAGGGTCGGTCACGAAACTACTGCTCGAGGAGGATGAAGACGAAGATGAGGATGAGGATGAGGATAAGGATGAGGATGAGGATGAGGATGAGGATAAGGATAAAGATCGAGAAGACGATGACGAGGAAGATGACGTGCTGCTTTGAGAGTTCGACGTGGATAAAGCAGTGTCTTTGGAGTCTGAAGCAGTGCTTTGTTGGTCATCGTCCTGTTCCGGATCTTCAAGGTCCTGACCAATGGTCCCTAGATCATCCAATTCTCCCTCTATTGTTCCTAAATCTGGATCGGGGACCTCTAGATTTGCTTTGATGGTGGTAAGACTCTGGACTGCACACCTAAGCTTGTCCACAAAGCCCAGTATTCCACCTCCGCTACACGGTGGACCAGATGTGGAATCATCATTTCCAAGACTTTTGAAGAGATCTTCCGCCTTGAGTTCCAATGACTGAACATTGTTTATAAGGTTCTGTTTCTGAGTCGTGTCCTGGACGATGGCTGAGAGACTTTTGCTATTCCCTGAAAGGCCTAGAAGTAATACGCCAAGTGCAACTCCGTCCGAGCTAGCTACTGTACCCGTAGGATTTAGTGTGGTTGTTGGGATCACGAAGACTGGACCGGCCGTAATAGTTGTAGGTTGAGTTGCAGATGAGCTTTCTGAGGATACGCTGCTCGTTGAGGACAAGCTAGTAGAGGTAAGGCTGCTTTTGGTGGTCTGTGAACCCCTGGTGGTCGTAGTCGTGCTTGACAGAGATGATCCTGTTACAGAATTCGATGGCCCAGCAAGTATCTCGGTCCCGCCAGCATATAGGTTGCCCGATATGTCCACAACCGTCTCTCCATCGATGGTTACAGCTGATCCACCAGGCACGATTGTAGTCCCATCGAGAATGATGTTCGGTGGGTCTACAACAAATATTTGAGTGCTGATTGTGATAGTTTGCCCCGATAATGATGACTTGGGACTAGGGGGACCAACGTACGTGGGTAGAGTACCTGAAGAAGCCGTATTCGAAGAAGCCGTATTGGGAGAAGCTGTACTCGAAAAAGCTATATTCGAAGTAGTTGTACTTAAAGAAGCTATACTTGAAGAAGTTGTACTTGAAGTAGTTGTACTTGAAGACGTTGTACTTGAAGCGGTTGTACTTGAAGCGGTAGTACTAGAAGAGGCTGTACTTGAAACGGTAGTACTTGGAGCGGTTGGACTAGAAGCGGTTGTACTGGAAGAGGTTGTACTAGAAGAGGTTGTACTTGAAGAGGTTGTACTCAAACCTGATGTAGTCGAGCCCGAAGCAGTTGAACTGGAAGCCGTTAGATTAGAAACAGCCGTATTTAGTACACCACGTAAGACCTCGGTACTATCAACAAAAAGGTCGCCCGAAGAGTCTGCCGATATGATGTCTCCAAGAATTGTTACAGCTGCCGAGCCAGGAAAGATAGTCGTGCTATCAAGAACAATATTTGTAGGGTTAATGGTAAACAATTCCGTAGAGATGGTGATAGTCTCCAGTTGCCGATTCTTGAACCTGTGCGCCTTAACATTTGCCAGTAGGTCTAAGCCCACAATGAGTTGAAGGAGAGAAGCGCGCATAATTAACAAGGTGGAATGCAAAACGACAGGAACAGCAAACGATGGGAAGCATTGGAGGAGGAAGAAGAAACATAAGACCAATTTTCAAGAAGCTCAGGCAAAAGATTGCTTAAGGCAGCCACATGCCCTGACTATCTCCAATGTCTTGAGATTGACTACTACGTATGAAGCCTCTGAATATACAACTCTATTGATTAGAGGGAGTTGGATCCTGAATCATTAACAGTTTCATACCTTGCTGAGCACGAACACAACGTGAATTGAGTGTCCTAAGCATGGAGCGAATAGGTGAAAGGCACGACAGCACATGGCAGCCGGGGGCGTTGGAAGGGTGTGGCCATACCCCACTCTTTAGAGTTGAAATGATGACTTAATTGCAGTAGTATTGTTTATGCGGCCGCGCTAGGTATAGGGCTTAGAGGTGACATTTTCTAACTCTGCCCTTCACATATTAGACCCTGTACCTTTTCCAAGCTGCTATGGCTCCCCTAGAACCCGTCTTTTTCTATCTTATCCTGCTTCATAGCCCTCTTGAACCCGTGAACCTCGCTCGTATAGGGAAATCGAGAAGAGTGCTGTTAAGGATGTGTTGAATGGCCTGTAGAAGGGCTTTTCTGGTTGTCGGTGTTGAGGAGATAGGACATGGCCCATGGCAATACCAACATGGCCTCTACCAGCATGGCCTCTACCCCCTGTACTAGCTGTAGCTCCTTCTTGACCTTAAAGCGGTGTAGATATCGCCGGTATGGCCTTACCAACATCGACTTCCACAGCCCAGTCTTCCCATCGTAAGATCCTCAACAGGGTACACCTTACTTCGCATCGTTTTTGCTTGTTTCTGCCATTTTTAGGCTCGTTTCTGCTCATGACTAGCGCGGGGTGACTCTGAGAGTATGTCGTAATCGAGGCGTATCACCCGTAGGGCGCGTTTCGAGTGCTGAACGGCAGCGGTATTTTTATCCATCAAAACATCAATACGACGAAAGGCATAGGCCCATACGAAGGAAGCCATCTAGTGTCGCTTTGCGCTGAACCCGGCCTCATGGCCCTGTAGAATTGACTTGATTGGTATTCTATGGGGTATTCACGCGGCCGCGCTAGGTATAGGGCTGGGAGGTGACATCTTCTAGCTAGCAGCAACAATTGACGTTTTATCTTGAGCTAATCGTTTCGGGTCTCCGGGTGAAGTTGTTGGACGTGAATGATAGGGGCGGCGTCACCTAAGCCCTAGGTACCTGTACCTTATAGTGTCTCCGGCTGCACTAACTTAGTTGAACCTTCAATACGTAGCGTATCGTCCTTAATATCGACAACGTGGTTACATAGTATCTACATAGCCTCAACAGGTGGCGACTGAAACCAGACCTGGGAGGCTTGTGTGTGCCGACCAACCTAAAGTCAAAGTCTAACATCATTGAAATCTTAACCAAAGCGTTGGGACTCAGGGTGTCAAGATATTGCGACAATAGAATACCGCCGTGTTGGAAAGAGAAGCATATCTTGTTCCGGGCTGTGCCACCACATGAACTACCAACAATCGGCCTGACTTCTAATCACCGTGAACATGATACTGACGAGAGCCAGACATGGTTCGAGGACCGGGCTAGCATTGCTGCGCAAATACATATTAGAGAACCGACAATACCCGAAGTCTATAACAAATTGTTCTATTGTATCTCCAGCAATGCTCCATTTTTCTGCTTTCCCGCACAGCGTCGTCTTTTAAGGACCTTCTCTTCTTGTGAGCATATTCCAAACAGTGTCCATGCTATACGTCTGTCGATTTCACAATGAGATGCCTTTGCTTACGCTCATGGACGCTTCAATGCCTTATCAATATTACACTACTCTCGCTGAGCGCAGCTCAGATTACCCAGCAGCAATTAGAAGCCAGCTTTAAACTATATCCCGCGACTGGCCCAGGTGGCTGCGATAGGAATGCTCCAAATGAAACACCCATGCTAAACTATGTTCTGCAGTCCCTTGACGATGCTTGGACCATGGCTTCCACAGCAGTTAGCGAAATGCAGCTTTATTTCTCGAGCTATTCAGGCCGCAGGACCAGACCACTACTTTTCCTTTTCTTTGGCGTGAAATTCACCGAGGATCATAATTTCGAGCCTGACGGTACCTCCGAAAACACATACAATTACGTCTTAAGTACGCTCCAAACACGACCCCTGAACAGAGTTCTGCTGTTGATAATCGCTTACGGGCCTGTACAGCTGTCTTCCAAAATATGGGCAAACTACAAACAGCTCCTAATCCTAACAGCTTTTTGCAGCTACCTAGATTTCGATGTCTAGAGGACTATGCGGCGTATTACGAACATTTGCCTGGTGATGACGGCAAGGAGAATATGACGGCGGAGCTCGCTGCGGCGCACTACGATGAGAAAAGTACGTTCCTCATAGATCAGACCCAGCCAGGTAAGTCAAGGACAATACTAATGACTACAACTATTAGTGACGAACGGTCAATATTACCCCGGCCTAATGTTTGTTTTTGATCCGGAAGGATGGTATCCACCGCAAGAGAGCAATCCAACCGGAGGAGGATGCGGAAGCATAGAAAACCGATTCATTCTTCAGGCTTTCACGCTCACAGGTGGGGACACAGCCACTCAGTCTCTCTACGGTATTACTCTCTGCCCCGGTATCTTCGAAAACCCCACAACCAAGAGTCTTGGCACTCCCGCCGAGAATGGAGGCGTCAATTTGCTCAATAAATTTTCTGATTCGGGAGGATGGTAAGCAAGCGCGTCAGTCAAATTACATCTCCCCATCCTTGCCGCCGGATGTCTCACCTCAACAGCACGAAACATCCAGAGAAATATCGCTAATCGCAGCTATGCGTGCAGCAAAATTCTCCACGAAATGACCCACCTAGTCACTCAGAACAGTAAGTCAAGACCCCCACTCTTCCTCCTCCAATTTTCAGAACTTGAGCTCCCTAACCTCGCCTACAGCAATCGACGACCAACCCGCCGCCTACCCCCCGGACGGCACCAATTTTGATAACAGAGACTGGAGCCAATGGCTTCTAAACAATAATTATGTCTCCTACGGCTACACACCATCCGTCTACCTTTCCCTCGCAAAACCGAACCTAGCACCGCTCAATGCAGACAATTATCTATTCCTTGCTCTCTGTCTGACATACGAGGAGCTGGATTGCGTCGGCACTTTCCAGAACGACATCAAGCGCCGAAGATCGCTGCCTTTTAAGGTTATCTTCGAGGACGGTTGAGAAAATAAGGTCTGGTGAGTTGGATTTAAATGATATGTAGGGATGGAGTGGAGTCCTGTGCAGGAGCGTTTACTTGTACATAGAAACGCCGATCGTGTTTGGAACAGACAAGATCTCACACGAACATCAGGTACAGTAGGTAAGCGTAAGTGTGGTTTAACTGACGTTTAGTTGTTGGGTGCGCCTCAACCGCCCTTAAGGTAGAGATGCCCTACCTAAAGTTAGGCGCAAAACTTATTCTCTAGGGGGCCAGGTAGCTGAGCCCTATGAGTCAGCCCCGCAGGGCTGTACGGATGGTACAGAGATTGACACCATTAATCTTGATTTGTGCCAAGAGTCTTGGCGCGCCAAGTCCTCAGCCCTGAAGAAGAAGTCCCCCTATGGCGGGTGCCTAGACAACTGCCGCTCGGGCGTCGATGATAGCGGACCCCAAGCCCAACAACACGCCCTAGATAAGGCTTCTGGGCCCCGAGCCCCCTATAGGTGGCCGCTAAAATTTTGAGATTGGGACCCCTTGGGGCCCCTGAGTCCCGGGCATGCTCTAGGGAGAAGCAACGCGCTAGGGTTAGGGCTTGCCACGAGAGGCTTAGCGCAAATCAAGATTAATGGTGTCAATCTCTGTATTCACAGCCAATGGCGCGCCGTAGTTGCCGCATTGCATGTCTTATTGTCCTGATGATTTGAATTGGAGAGACGTTTCACCCGAACCATATGATGTGGCATCGTTGATCTCGCCCGTATTTGTTTGAGTAGAAGTGGGATAATGGGCGAAACAATGGGGTTGAAGTGAGCTCGTAAATGCAACAGCCGCTTTCCGAATTCGGATATCATCCTTCGAAGTTGTATGTATCACAGACCTTGCCATTCTGCTAACCGCATAGTCCTGCCATCGCGTGTACCCTTTTCTAATCGTAAAGCGCATCAAGCTGAAGGGTGACTTGGCACTGTTACTGATACCCGCTTGTGATTCTTCAGCGCATGTAATCGCTCTTATCTAAGAGACATCTGCTTTTCCTGCTTTAGCCGCAAATTGTACCGCCCACCTTGCTTGTAAAAATGTAAATGAATATGCCGCTCTGTTCGACTTCTCCCTCCCCGCGACAAGCTTTGTACTCGCTGTTACAGTCAGACGTCAGTGTTGGTTGCTGCAGCAAATGCGTGTCCCCGAGGGCGAGGATCTGTCCAACTCGTTGAATGTCATTCCCTCATCTCCCGTGTTTGCACACGGTCAGACTGCGAGGGTATTTAATGACGTTTTCTTCGCTGCCTCAGGCATACTGTTCTTCCATCTCGGTCAATTATTATCATGTTCCAAGCATACTATTCCAACATGTCTTTTCATTATACTATTCTCGTAGTCTTTGTCATTCTGCTAGCAATCATCGACGGGTCACAGACAGCTTATACCCCGCATCAACCATGGGAACCGGTTGCGGCCGAGAATTTCGATCCCGCTGAAGCTGACCCTTTCGGCAACATCACATGCCTTGGTGATTCCTATGACTTGGAACTGCCGACACAGGCCCATTGGAATCCGAATACCGTCAGCATGCAGAGCCTCTGTGCCAAAACGCAATATGGTGGTGGACCACCTGGGCAGAACATTGCAGGCTGGTGCTCGATCCCACCTCGAGCCCTCGGGTCTCTTTATCCCCCTGATCCTGGCTCCATTGCGTTTGACGCCAGTCTCGATGCTCTAGCAAATGCTCAATTGCAGAATCCGCGAGTCATGTTAGGCTGTCTTTACAGGTGCTTTTGCAGTAACGGTGTGGAGGAACTATCGCTGCAGAATCTATCGTTGCAGCCAAAGACCTATAGAAGCACCGATGGTCTCGGGGGATACACTGCTACTCCCGAAGTAAACTCTAGTACAGCATATCAGGTCACAATTGATATTGTGGACGATTTCTTTGTGCCCCAGGAGCAGCATGTGGGCCCGCCTCAGCAACCGGATGATCCTTACGTCCTAGCCCAGATTGTTCGCACGTGGACCCAGGTGGAGGTCCAAGCGGGCGATCCAACGTCACTCGAAATAACATATGTAAGTTTGGACCCGGACAACAAGATCACCTGCATTGGTAACCTTCCGAACTTCAATTTGCCGGCACCATATCGAATGTCGCAATATGGAAGCCTGCAGGAGTTGTGCGCCGTTTACGGAAGCGGAGGAAATCTGTGAGTCTAATGCAAAAATCATTTTGATTATTATCTCGCGAGTCCATCAGACTAACCCACTTCCTCTTCCCCGTAGTGATGCAAATGCAGGCGGGTATTGCCATCGTAGCGAGGGAGGACATGGACAGGAGCAACGGGTGGTATGGTTCTCCGATGAAATGACCCCTCGTCTCAACTGGACCTGGGCTGGTGGGGACTTTTTCGCAGCCGCTAGCATACGATTCTACTGCTGGCAGCGCTGTGCATGCGATTTAAATCCGACCCGCGATAACATCACCACTGATCTCTGGCTTTGGCTCAATAACCACGAGCTGATACAGAAGTCAGATGGCTCCATAGACGACGAGAGCTTTTCAGATTCCGATGATTCCTTCTACTCTGCCACAAGCGACTCCTTGAAAATCCTTCCACCTCAGGACGGCCCAAGCTCTTCATCTGGCTCATGTGGTTCTGATGGCAACCAGTTCTGCCCGTATGCATGGAATGCCACCTACTTCGGCTCGCCACCGCCGCAGACACCGCCAAACGCCACAGATATCAAGGTAGCTACTGGAAGTAAAAACAATAATTTGACTGTTTGCGGTAACCATTGTCGAGGGCCTCAGGACTGTTGGCAAAGTATCCAGGATACTGAATGTAACTGCGCGCTTCCTTTTCCTGACGATGCCCACACTCTCGGGATCGATCCTATTTTTCCGCAAGCAGTTTGTTTGGTATTGTCGACCTTGGTGTTGTCAGGCACGCTTGGCACGAGGGATACCCCAGAGTACGTCAACCGCAGAGGAGAGCCCTACCGATGTTTGTGTAACGTGACATTCATTGCGCCTGAATGTTGTGGGTCAATAGACGGCATTATATATCTGGATTAACATTGACGCGATTATCCAAAGCAACGGAGCTTTTCGTTCACGGTTCACGCGCAATTGTATCAATATCCTATTCTGATTTTCATATTGTGCTGAATTGATCACTACAGCCACAGTTGAAGAAGGTGCCTTTTCGCTAGTTGTTCAGGAGAACGATGGCCACCATATGACAGGTACCTTTTCTATGCGTTACTTCCATTCTGCTCTCATAGAAACTTTGCTTGTCTGCTACGGATATCCGCTGCAGCCATTGGGACATAACCTGACATAGCTCGGACCCAAGCTGTCCAGGAAGATGCTCTTCATCGCGGAACCCAGCCTTTGCATTTGGAACTAAATACCAGCCTAGCATCTCCAAAGACCACGCTCGGCATCGAGGTTTTAAGATCATCAATGAGGCAGGGCTCGTGTCACGCTTGAGTTTCGGAAAATCCTGTTCAGGTTCTGTGTCAGGATCCGAGCCATACTATTGCGGTCGATATTGCAGAGCATGCTTAATCATTGAACCCTGATGGCCGTTCACAGCTAGACTGTAAGGAGGAAGCTACCGATGACGATATCGGCGCCAATAACAATATCTTAGTAGTGGTGGTGGCCGAGATGTTACCCCCACGCTGCGCCTGAAGAAAACTTTGCCTGTGTAGTCTGATTTATCTGTAACAATTTTGTCATTATTGGCATCGTTGTAATCCTCGGCTGCGGCGGTTTGTTGTTGTTGCTGTCGCTTGCCAAAGCACCATATGCACAAAGGAGATCAGCATTATGAGGAGTCCCAATATATCTCATTGGAGTATGAGATAATACTTCGGAGTAGCGTATAAATGATTGTGCGCTTCAAATAAAGTAATTGAGGGAAAGATATCCGGATCCGTGACTGACTGGGAAGGATACCTTGCTACGAAGCTATTCTGCGTGCCTCATCACGTTTCCTCTGCCGTTCCATAATCATTCGAAGCTGACTAGCGTCCATTCCATCTGCTAATTCACCGATAGGTTGATTCAGCGTTGATATATCCCAATAAATGGTCCGAGAAGAGACTTGGGTGGCAGCGAGTTTTATGTTTGGACGGCTACAGAGGGTACCCAATCCAGCACTGACCTCATAAGTCATCTGAGGAGGCATCGACGAGAGATGCTTGGCTTGGAGCTCGTAGTCCATTGGGATTTGTACCTTGTTCTTACGGAGCTTGTCGCTTGGGAATTTCTTTGGCCATGATAATCCTGCTTCTCTGGCCCAGGTCCGCTTGCCACGTAATTTTGGTGGCTCATTATCAGGCTGGAGAGAGATGAGGTCGTTTGAAGAGGAAGCTCGATGCAGACGGTACTCTATGACATTTAGAGACCCTGTAGAACCGCTCTTCGAGACAGCCGCTTGTTTTGATCTGCGTTGCGTGGTATGTTTCTCCCGTTGAGCCGGTTCCAGCTGACATGAGGAACGCTGTTTTCTTGGTGACCATAGAATTTTAGCGAACAACCTTGCCACCCGAGTTTGACGTTCTTGAAATGCCCTTTGAGTTTCTCTCGATCTAGTCTCTGCAGCCCTTTTGAGGACTCCCTTGAGAGCGCGGTCGCCGAGGAATTCGGCTCGAGCTAGAGGCGAGATACCTACGGAATCGCGGAGATGAATATCAGCGCCTTGTTGGAGTAAGTACTCCACCATTCGCCGTTGTTCATGATCGACGGCCTTGCGTAAAGCAGACTTCCCCGCATCACACTGTTTATTCACATCAGCCCCACCAAACTCCAGCAACCACATCGCCACATCCACGTGACCCCAGAAGCTAGCACAGTGCAGAGGTGTTTGTTTGATTCGGCACCGAGCATTAGAATTCGCCCCTTCCATGAGTAGTAAGCGTGTCGTGTTCACATGTCCCGCCGCAGCAGCAAGATGGAGAGCGGTCTCTTTAGATGAAGATGTCCGCATGTTAATATCCCGCTCCGTTAAATGGTGGCTGAGAAGGAATTTGATCACGCTCTCCTGGCCATGAGCAGCTGCAAAATGAATTACTTTCCAGCCCTTTCCACTCTCTGCTGATATATCTGCGCCCTTTTGCAGTAGGTATTTCATCGCCTGCCATTCCCCAGTCATTGCAAGATGATGTAGTGCCGTACGCCGCGCTGTTCGTGAGTCCACAGCGTTGACGTTCACGCCGTTGCGAAACAAAAAGTCAGCCACGAAATAATGCTCATGCGCACTAGCCCAAACCAAGGCTTCTGGTCCGCTCAAGTTCTTTCCGTTGCAGCCGAAACCTTCTAAATACAACCACTGAAGGGCCCGATGATCCTCATCTGATGAAAAGACCGATAAGTTAGGGTGTTCTGAGCGATGACGCTGTTCTAGCCATCGATGCTGTAGTGCTACGTGGGCTATGGGACGATCGGTTGGATTGGGCCTCAGAAGAGCTTGCATGAATTCTACCGCTTGATTACTAACGCCGTTTGCTTTAAGACGGTCGACAGGTAATCGGCTGATTCCTTTGCTATAGTATTTCACCTCTCTTTCGGTCATTGGCTCATGGGCCAGGAGCGTATACGTAAGGCATCCCATGGACCAGATGTCAACCACCTCCGTGTAATCATCGAGATCCTCGTCAATCCATCCTAGTATTTCAGGAGCCTGATACAGAAGCGTGCCAACCCGGGTTCGAGCATTCGTACTGTTTTCAATACATTTGGTTAGGCCAAAGTCGCCTATTTTGACTGTCCAGTTTGGTTCTTTAGAGGAGACGAAGATGTTCTGATATATTTCAAATTTATTTCGTTAGCGATGCGCTCAGAAAAGGGAAGAACGAGCCCAAAGAGTGAGTACGAACCTCAGGCTTTATGTCACGATGAACAAACCCTGCAGCGTGCATATAGCAAAGTCCCCTGAGTATCTGTCTGATGATTTGTTTGACATCTGACTCCGTCACCTCGGAAATGCAGTCTTGCAGGGTTCCATAAGGGAAATATTCCATCGCAATACAAAGAGCATCTGGAGTGTCGTACCATCCCAGAATTTCGACGAAAAAAGTTTGATACTTGGCGAGCCATCGCTAGGCAATATCTAGCCAGTGCAGAAGGTCTTTTTACCTTCGATAGCTTTGCCATGGCAAGCAGTTCTCTATTGTAGTCAAAGTTCAGATATCTCTTTTCCACTTCTTTCAAGGCTCTCCTTTCTCCATCCCTTGCTTTCTCCAGCCAAACGACCCCAAAGCTTCCTCTACCTAGCTCTTCACATCTTGTCCATATGATGCCTTTGCGCTTAAGCAGAACGAATTTCTCAGGCTTGGCGCTCCGACTCGACAGTCCCAGTTGGAAGGTTTCAAGCAGCTTTGCATCTGCCATTGGTGTTACATATCACACAATGCGTGGGAGGGTTTTTGTCGTGCGTCGGAAGATTTGCGAACGCAGTGCTGTAAGAACTCCGTTGCAGAGGTTGATGCTGGACATAAAGCGGGTAGGCCATCTTCACGTAGCTTGCGGGGCTGTATGATAGTGGCTGAAAAACAAGGCGCTGTGAGTCACTAATTAGGTATAGCATTATGACGGATTATAAGTCTCGACTGTGAGGAATGTCTCCGGTGTGTGAGGCTGGAGTCAACCTTACGCCTCCCCAGCTCGCTCTCGCTAGGACGGACCAATGCCTACCTGATTACGGCCCGCCATCCGTAGCAAACCGCTGTAACCCTACAAACCTAAGAATCGTGAAATCCATAAATTCCACTGGCGACACACCTACCACCACCACTACACATGAAAACAAGACTTGTAGCTTGCACAGGTTAGTAGCTATGTTATGCCAATCCTGAGGCATACTCAAACATAATTTGAATGCTTGTATGCCTGAAATTGGCTGCTAGGGCCAACGCATGTAAACGGGGCACCGGCCCAAGCTGAGGTTAGTGGAGGGTGCGGGGGGAGGGTTAAACGTGGGGTGTATACGAAGTAAGCCTAAGCAGCTTAGGTATATAAGCCAAGTTCAGGTATACATACCTAGGTAGGCACACACAAGTATAGGTCGTTCCCTATCTAAATTCTGTAATTGAATATATTCTAGAACTATGAGATCTACCTATCTACTGCAGATCACAATTTCGTACGTGGTGGTGGTGGTACCTTATGGATTCATGTGATTTTCTAGCTACAATTCCTGGAGTTTGAAACAATTGGTCCTAGGTTCCAACATCTGTCGGACAATTGGTGAGTGCCGTCGACATGGACGGAGTCTCTGCAGGTCTCTCCTTGATCTCCGCGGTGGATCTATGTATTAAGTGAGTAGTCTGCTACATCACATTGTCGTAATTCTTACTGCTCGACGCCAGAAGTTCTGATGACGTGCTAGGTACGGTAGCTCACTGGTTGACAAATACCGCACCATAAGAGATGCCAATAGGGAAATGAATGAACTAATATTGCGCCTTGAACACACTTGGTTGAAAATGGAAGCCCAGATTGTATTTCTGAGCAGCATTTGGGAAACACTGCCGGACCGGTACCAGCTCCACCTGCACACAGTGCTCATTCAATTTCAATTCAAGCTCCAACAGGCAACAGTACTGATTGATGGATTCATCGGTACGCGTGACGAAGAAGTATGCATGGACAGTGTCATGAGGAAAAAAGGCGCAATTCGCAAGCTGAACTTGGCTTTGGGTAAGAAATGTCTAGTGGATACAATCAATGACTGCAAGAAGTGGCAGGACATCTTTGACCCTTCGTGGTATCTGATCCTACGCATGTCAGATCCTATCGTGGATGAACGACTCGCAGGAAGAAGTTGTCCCGTCAACGATACTGTGTCAACATTGAGGCTCAGTAGAGAGCTACTTTGGAAAGGCACGTCGTTGACTTCAGCTCAGCAGATATCTATATTTAAACCTGCGGACTTTGACCTTGTCGATGAGAGAATATCAATTCCATATTCCTCTTGTTGGCGCTCATCTGAACGTAGTGGTAGGCGGCCATTGCTCATTGACAAATTTGCGCCGAGTCGGCTGGCAGATACTGCGACAGTCCAGAGAACAGTACGAGACCTTGCAAGACTGCTCGCATCATTTGACGTTGAGGACACCACTTCAGGCCTGCTATCATGTGCTGGTGTAATTATGAAGACTGTTGAAGATGCAGGCGTTCCCAGCTTCGAGCTTGCTTTCGTTATCCCACCTCAACTAGAACAACCTCGAAGTCTCCGTGAGATTCTCGTCGAGGGTCATCAAGCTTATCCCTTAGATGACCGGCTCTATCTCGCCAAAGTCCTTGCTAGATCTGTTCTTTCTCTGCATGCTTGTCGCTTTGTCCACAAGAACATCCGTCCCGAAATTATATTAATCTTCCAAGACGGCCAATCGAAACTCGGCACGCCTTTCCTTGTAGGATTTGAAACATTTCGTCCTGCAGATGGAACGAGCTACTTCCTTGGAGACTCCTACTGGGAGAGAAATCTATATCGACATCCGCGACGTCAAGGTGTATATCCGGAAGAAGAGTACAAAATGCAGCATGATGTGTACAGCGTTGGTGTTTGCCTTCTTGAAATCGGCATATGGAGTAGCTTCGTTACCTATAAACCCAACCCTTCGCCAAGCTCGGTCCTTGACATCGACGAGAAGCTCAAGATGAAAGAAACAAAGAAGAAAGCTTTCGACATCAAGAGAATGCTTACAGACCTAGCGAAGGAGAGCTTGCCTAGTGCAATGGGCCACAGATATACAGAGATTGTTGTATCATGCCTAACATGCCTGGACAATAGCAACAATGGTTTCGGTGATGAAAAAGACTTTCTAGATGAAGATGGCATCTTAGTTGGCGTACGCTTCATTGAAAAGGTGATACGAGCGACTCGTGGCGAAGCTGCTGCATGAGAATATACTAATGCATATAGATCCTCATGGAGATGGAGAAGATCTCTCTCTAGTCATTTAGAGCGCACGGTATTAACCCTTTTTATAACCCTCCGAGGTTCTGCGAATTTCAGGGACTCTCAATATTCTGAGTACACACCTCGCAACAGGTCTTTACATGAGAGGGAGAAAGCTCCACAAGATGGCTGGCGGACAATGCTCTGGACAGTCGCCTCAGGCCCGCCTCTGTGAAGCCGTCCTAAATATTTCTATTCATGGTCTTTTCTTAGCGCTCTCGAATGTCGTTGATATTCCTAGAATCTATGCTTTTTTCATTGGGGAATAAGGCAAAATCGCGTCATGAAGAGATTTCGTGTGTTTACGAGCTCGCCGAGCTTTCTGATGCTTACTTCTAGAACATTTGGACTTCATTCAGACGCGTCGCAATTTCTACTCCGGGAACAAGGTTGAAGCCAATAGATCGCGGCGTTGCAAGCTGTTTCCCGAAAAGGTAAAGCGGAACGCCATATCCGCTCCAGAACCGTCCAATTTCAGAAGCATTTGTATAGCATCAAATTTCCATCAACAGGAGACCAATGAAGTCTTGAATGATGACCGAAGGCGGCACATGTCGAAGATCGGGCCTGTCTACTAAAGTAGACAGTCGTAGCTTGCTACCGTTGACATCAATGGCATGCCGGGAGCCGATGGCAAACGTTAGTAGAGGACCCAGATGGCACCCTCCCCGTCTTTCAAATACTAGTCCTTGCGTCTTCTTTATTGCATTTCATTCTTTCTTCCTGCGCCTTCTTGACCTGTGGTGTTACCACAATGATTCTGCGGTGTCATTCATTACTTCTTCTCAGCCTTTGCAGTTCCTGCAGCGCCTGGTGGTGGCTCGACGGATGGCGAGATGATGAACGGGTTGCTAACAGCAGACTGTTCGCATCACGGAGACTGTAACGGAGAC
The DNA here is from genome assembly GCA_000482085.2 of Cladonia metacorallifera KoLRI002260. Taxonomy (NCBI): domain Eukaryota; kingdom Fungi; phylum Ascomycota; class Lecanoromycetes; order Lecanorales; family Cladoniaceae; genus Cladonia; species Cladonia metacorallifera. The sequence goes on from KI911125.1 coordinate 813,875, forward strand.
AAGAACGAGGACGGCGCAATGCCTGACCTATGGGACATCGTCAGCGCCTAACACTCATTCAAGTGCTACCTCTCTTTCGACCTATTCGAGCGCCCATTCACCTACCAGCTCGTAGCACACATTCTTACAATTAACGAGCCATAGTATATAATTATCAAGTCATGGCACACAGTCAACAACAAGCCATCCCACATCAGTCTCCTCCATCCTCAGCAGCAGTTTGTCGAGCCTCGTGACCTCATCCCCTACAGCTTCTACCCTCACACTATCCAGCCAATTGTCTTCGGCATTGTCGTCATCCTCATCAGCATCCTCTACAGTATCCTCGGCAGGATCCATACCCACGCCTTTTCTTATTCTAGCCAAATCCCCAACCTCACCGTCAACCGACCAAAACTACGCCTTACTTTCCTCAGACGGTTCGCTGACCTTCACTACCAACGACCCTACATCTGCTACCTCCTTCACCCTCTCGTCTGCCGGTAATCTCCTAGCCAATGGTCTCTACGCGCAAGTCTCCGCGCCCACAAACGGCGTCTCCGAAGCCCAATTCCTCTCACCTCTCACCAAGCGCCAAGCGCCAGGCGGCACTCCACTCATCTGCACAGTGACGGCCTCCGATATTGGTGCTCCTCTGCTCAGCTGTTCGGCAGACAGCTCCACTGCCGAGCAAGTTTGCGGGCAGTCCTTTTACCTTGGCGCCACTGACGTATGCCAGCCGCTAATTCTTGCGACCTATGACCCAGCTACAGCAACAACATCTGGAGGAAGTGGCGCTGGAACACCAGGCACGCCATCAGCGTCATTCGAATTGCAATACAACACCGCTACGGCCACCAATGGGTATTATGCGCTCTATTATGCGACAGGGGGGAACACCGAGCTAGCTTTCGCCGGCTATGGGCACGGAGCGACATTCTCGCTTGATGGGTCAGGGCACTTGCTGAGTGTAGGCCCGACTGCGTCAGGGGCTGTAGTAACGTACGCGGCTGTGTTTGAAGTTGGGAGTACATTTGGGCCAGTAATCGAGCAGATTGGGACTGTGCCGGCGGGCTATGTGGCTATTGTGTGCACTATGGACAGTACTACTAACACACTGAGCTGTGCAGACGGTGCGAATGGGGCGAACACGGTATTGCAGGTTTGTAATAGTGATATCCTGTACTTGGGGACGGCGCTTGGAAGTGGATGCACTATTCCGGTTTTGACGACTGTTGCGACTTCTTAGGCCGCTAATTGAACGCGTAGTGGATGTGTCTGAATATATAAGAAAATATCTAGTCATGTTCGTATGCCTAATATAATGTATTCTGTACGACAACTTGACACTTTGATTTGTAGACGGATCACACGTCATATTCGACGTGTTCTAAAAAGGCTAGACATCTGAAAGCGAGGAAAAGAATGGAAAGGTACCTGTCCTGGTTTGCGCTAAACCATCCCTGAGAACCCCTAGTCCTAATGCAAGATCAGTCTCCTAGAGCACCTCATGCCTAGGATGCCTGAACTAATGCACCATTACGATGCTCTGTAGCGCGGAATGTACAGAGCGTTTCCTCGAAGCTTGCGCACGTACAATGCATCTGTCAGTGACATAACAGACTCCTGGGCAGAATAGGATTAAGTACTGATCATGCATGATTGAAACAAGTGTAAATGCTGATCATATAAGCTGCATGTGTGGATTCGAACCTCCCCTCTCTATGGGGGCACTTCTGTCTCGTTTGATCTGTGGAAATAATAGCTACATCGTACACTTCGACCAGAGATATGTCGAACACTGGCTGAAGGATGACCATATTTCATTGAAGGCTTTTGCTATCCCGTCAATTGAGAACATTATTCGTCCAGCTGCACGTAATTCGCAGGGAAGAGGCCTTGCTGTCCTCGGTACTCACCAGACCACCAATCTTCGTCTGGAAATTCCTGCGAGGCATTAGTACAACGAGATTGAGCATTGATATAAAATGATTACGTACTATCCCTGAGATCTTCGCACCCTCAGGAAAGCTCAACTCGTTCCCTTCTGCTGCCTCATAGTCATAAAGTGCGGTAGCTGTCGCTCCTTGGCCGGACTCAGCGCCTCCACCGTGTTGCTGCTCTGGCTCTGGCTCAGGTTCAGCTTGATGTGCTGCCTCTCCACCGGCTCCTCCATCCTCCACGAGTTCCACGTAATTGCTTGGGAAAAGACCTGTCTCTCCTCGAGGATTTTGACCCATCCACCAGTCGTCATCCACCATCTCAATGTTGGTGACATACTCTCCTTCCCTCAGCTCTAACTCATTATCTTCTGCTTTTTCGTAGTCATACTGCACTAGTGCTCGCTTTCCACTCTCGTGTGCTCCAGGGTGTGCTGCCTCGGCGGCCTGTTCACCGAAAGACGCAGCCGCAGCGGCTTCACCTGCTCTCCGTGCAGGGTCGTTACCTGCTGGCTCTTCCGTGAGATCGTCTTCATGAGGTATCGCTTGTGCAAGGGAGCGTGCAGGCATGGCTGGTGGCGGGGAAAATTGCTCGTCTCGTGCATCTTCAATGTCCTGCTCGTTATGTCCTCTACTGACGGGCATCGCAACACGTATTGGAGAACCCGAATTCATAGCTGGAGGTGTAGGTGGCGTAGGACTCCGCGGTGGCTGCGCCGGCGGAGTAGGCATTCTTGGTGCCTCTTCTTCTGTCTGTCCAGGTCGCGAAGGTAGGCCAGGAATGGGTATCCCACGGCCCGCATTAGGCTTACTGGAAGTATCCAAGGGTGGAGGGCTCGGCGCACGACCAGCAGAGCCAACACTCGCAGCACCCATTGGAGGCGCACCTTTGAAGCGATCTCGAATAGCGCCGACGCCACCGGCTGGGGAAGATGGAGCCTCTGCTTGAGCTTCATCATCTCCGGTGTGTTGCTCATCTGAATTAGTATTCGACTGGCCTGTACGGGTAGTCTGGACAGGAGCCCAGCTTTTGCCAGAATATCCACTTTTCCATTCTCCACTCCCAGACGTTTGACTGGCAAGTGGTGGCGCCGAAGCTTGCTGGGGAGTGTCATTTGTTCCGCTCAGTCCTCGTTCCCGTGCTTTCTTTTCGGCCCACAGTTGCGCTGGTGTCTTGCCACCTTGATCAGCAAAAGTTCTGCCTACTCCCACAGGCGGAGCAACAGGCGTGGATTTTGATTCTAGACCAAAGCCAGTTGGCGTTGGAGCTTTGGTTCCTGCGAATGAACTAGTGCCAGCCCCAAAGCGATTGGCAACCTTAGGTTTAGGCAAAGAGGTAAGACGCTCCGAGCTTGAAAATGGGACAGATTGGTCTGGAAGCACTCTCTGATCGTCGCGTTCAGCACCGACTCGGCCTGTGCTGCCAGTGGCCGCGGGAGAAATACTACTTGGGGGCGATGTTGCGCCCTCTGACGGCTTTTGCGCTCTCGCCCTGATCGCAGCAATGTCAACTTTTCCGACCGGCTCGTAGGAGCCTTTCACCGGAGTAGGCCTGTCGTCATTTCTACTGCTCTGCTCTTGAGCTTGCCTTCGTAAAGCAGCAATATCGACTTTCCCAACTGGCTGGTACCCCCCTTTTACAACGTCGCTGTTCCGAGACGCATCATCATTATCGCGATTACTGTTGAAACGAGAAGGCTCCTGCTTTTGCGAGCTTAAGTCACGCATGTTCACCTTCGTGGGCTGGTAGGATGATTGGACTTTCTCAAGTTGTGTTCGAGTGACTGGGGGCGCATCCGCGCCCCACCCATCTTCATCGACATTTGCGTCTTTTGGAGCACCCGCACGTAGCTGTGTTCTAGCTAAGGGGTTGAAATGACTGCCACCGCCTCCACTGCTGCGTGTGGGTGTAAAAACAGGTTTTGAGGACACAGGAGGCTGAGGACCGCTACTGCTAGAGGCTGCTGAGCTACCAGAGTATTTAGAGCCTGAGGCATCAGATACTTTTTGGACAATAGATTCGGGGGTGAGGTCGCGGTCTGATCGAGCGGTTATCTGGACATGGTACCCCTGGCAAGTGTCAGTCTATTGTAGTGGTAACTCGTAGCATATTCAAATCACAAACGTGAAGCACTTTCGACACGGCTGCCAGATGACTTGTGAAATAGCCCTTAGTGCGTTCGGGCACGCCCTCCCCACACCATCCAATGAGAACAGACTTTGGTAGCGTAGTATTGGGGTCTTTGACTTTAGCAAACGCAAACTGGATTTTGCCATCGGAGAACTCGTCTATGAGGTCGACTAGCTCACCCTCTACAAGAGATTCAGCTTTTGAGCGTGTCGCAGCCGCTAGTGAAGTACTTACCACCAGTACTCTGCACTTTTAGTACACTTTCCTTACCTCCCCCATCTTGCTGGAAGGCATTCGCTAGAGGAGCAGAGACAGAGAAGATGGCCCATTGCCCATAAGTTGGGGACTTGGAGGCACTGCCGGTGGGGGAAGGCGCGTTGACAATAGATTGGTAGCTCTTTGATATTGACGAACCATTCGTGGATAAGTTTAATGTTGCCATGTTTACGGCTTGAAGCTGGATATTACTAGCATCAAAGTAGCCTTCCAGAAAGATGACAGCAAATAGACATCCTCAATGCCATGTATGTAGCTTGTGTTGATATTGGTCCAGGCTGCCCGAAGCTGAACCTGCCTGATCTTAATTACGGTGTACTATATCAAAGAGTCTCTAGCTGCGTGATTAGCTTGCATGTTTGTGGTCGACCGTAGGATAGCTTAGCGGCATTTGTGCCAACGCTAAAAGTTTTCAAGGCGAGCACATCCTAGTCCGCCTCACATTCTTCTCAACACTCATACGCCCGTCAAAGCAGCTCTCCGATTTCTCCATATACCCAACTTTCCTTCTCTGCGCCTACCTCTGTCTCTTCTGTCAAACACAACAGTCGTCTTGCGCAACTTCTTCGCGTCACTGATACATCACTCCGCATTCCACGCAGCTGGTCGCTCTCTAACCTTGGGTCTTGCTCGGCCCTGGGTTGCCTCGAGATCACGTCCTGTCCTTGACCCTCTTCACTTCTCTACTTTCTTGGTATTCAACCATACAGACTTCCTCGTGTTTCCGCATGTATAGTGCTCTAATCTTTCCTTGCTGTCCTTGTGAGCTGCGACATTCCTGTGGATTGGAGACAAAAACTCTTCTCCTCCCAATCAAGCTTCCAAGGGCTCCTTTATAGGGCCTTGCGTCATGATAACCACCATCAGTCATGAACTTATCTCCCAGAAGTACAGTTTCTTCCGATCTGTATTCCCCACATGAGCCAGCAAATCCAGATGCGCAATCATTACCTAGACAGAAGGACTCGCTAGCAAATGATGATTTACAATCTTCACTGGGGATTGCGCCGGATGATGGAAAGGAGTCCGGTTCGGATGCGATGCAAGGGCTAGACTCAGGTGACCAGGCGTCCAGGCCATCCAGTATTGGTAGTGCTTCTATGTCAAATACCTTTCCCAGGATATCTCAGAAAAGGAAACGGGAGCAAAATATAGAAGAAGAAGACACCATAGAGGACCAGGAAGGCTTCTTGTCCCAAGGCCACATCAATGGTGCGCGTTTCCATAGTCGTACAGACAGCCAGGATTCCAGAAATCAGCTGCGTTCCCTTAGGCAAGCTGGACTGTCCATGATTGAGCACTCAAGATTCAAGCGATCCAAGACCAATGGCCAAGCTTTAGGACCCGAAATTGGAGCACAACTCTTTTCCAAATCCTCTGCATTGCCTGCTATACTCTGGCAACACATTCTGTGTTACGTTCCTCCAGTATTTCTTGGGCGTTTGTTGCGGGTCAACCATGCTTTCAATACCTATCTGACGCCCGGAAAGGCCGTTGAGGATTCTAGAGTGTTGCCTAATAGCATAATACAGCCCCTTAAAGCAGAGGATATTTGGATAGCGTCCCGCAGAAGATTTGCGGCCGGTCTGCCACGACCAATGCATGGAATGGAAGAGTTAGATATGTGGAGGCTGCTCCGTGGACAGGACTGCCAAATATGTGATCAAACCAAAGAGGCGATTCCTGCCACAAATATGGAAACCCCTTGCGAATGTGGACCTGGAGATACGAGCGTTCGAATAATCTGGCCATTTGCCGTAAGATGCTGTGGACCATGTCTTCGCGACGTGTCAAAAAAGGTATCATCTACTGCTTCATACTGACTAATTGTGGGTGTTTGATTTCGCTAAGTTGAGCAGGAAATGGATCTCTTTCTTTCCACGGACTGTCCTTCCTTTCTCCTGCAGGCCCTACCGTTCGCTTTCGTGACAGAGACAAATCATTACATTGCGCACAGTGTTCTAAGGAGTGCACCAGCTCCTCCTCTGGTTCCTTTGACAAAGCGCTACTACAAGCCACATATAGAAGAGATCAAGCGTCAATTCGAAGATGCAAAGGAGCTTGGCACCGCCTCTGCAGAAGAGTGGATCAAGGGTCTGGCCTCCCGGGGCCAGGAGCGACTGGAGGAGATCATTCGCTGGGAGCAATGGGAATCTAAAGGAGGCTTGAAAAAAGTGAACACCAGACCTAAGGTCCACATCCAGGCTGGGAACAGAGTCGCGAAACCGGAGACTCATTCTGAGCGATCAACTCCACAAAGCATGGCCTTTTCCGTAAAGCCGGAGTGTGGCCAGGCGAGTCCAGCTCCGCTGACCTCTATAGATGCAGCGCACTTCGCCTCGGGCGTTGCCACACGTATGTAGAAACATTCCGTTTCGTAAACAACCATCATTTGTATAGACTTTCGCTGATTAGCTCCCTCAGCGCCCTTACAGCCCCCTTGGACTTCTACCGCTTCAACCCTGGTTGGTTCACAACACGGATCACAAACCCCATTTTCTCAGCTTCGGACAACACGTGACACTCGGGATGTCAACGAAGCCAAAGCTGCTCGGAAAGCAGCAATTGAGCGTCGCTGTGCAGCTCTGGAACCTCCTCTATTGCCAAGCGTGTTGAACCATATGGATTCCTTTCAGGCGGCCAAGCAGATAACGCAGCCATTGACAGAACAAGCCTGGGAAATCCTCAAGCCACGTCTCCTTGCTCAGCGTCCATATGCCGAGCGGAAGGAGAGGGAGCGCGTGCAAAAAACTGAAGTACTTGCAGAAGAATACAAACAGCGCCGACAACAAGAAGCTCAACTGAAAGAGACCAAGGAAAACTTCGACCGCGAGTGGGAAACTTTTCAAAGTCCGGTTCGGGATCGAATTGGAGCTTTGGCAGACGAGATCATTGAGACTAGATGGCCAGGAGCCAAAAGACTTACGAAGGATATTAGTCCAAAATTTGCTGCTGATGTGTTGGTAAATGTGCGCCAACGTTTCTATGATGAAATTGCACAAGAAGACGAGGATGCTCTTGCTACGGGAAGGCCTGTCAAAGTTGATCCGCTCAATGGACCGCCGACGAGGAAGCTAATCCTTGAAAACATGAAATGGCTTTTCGACACCAAGATCAAGCCATACACGGACCACTTACAGAGGGAATTGTTCCTTTGCAATGGATGTGATGGCAAATTCTACGGCTTTGAGGGTGTCATCCAGCATTATGCCGCAAAACATACTAACAGCCTTAGTATGGGAAACATTGTGGTGCACTGGCGTGCTGAGTGGCCTGAGAACCCACCATTCAATCCCAATCCTAGCGGAGCAAAATCGGCTTATTACAAGGTACCAACGCCTGCAGGTCCTACACAAGGTCCTAGTACTCGAGATCCACTTGGCCATACGAACTATAACCTGACTCGAGAGACAAGCGCCCCCGTTATGCCTCAACGCATTGACAACAGTCAATATTCAACTCCAAGATACTCAACGACACATGCTGCGCCTCTTTCAGAAAGCCGAATCCAAACGTTTCCCGCTCAGAATGTGCCTTATCGTACCGGCACAAGCTATGCCGGTTATGCCGGCCATTCCGGGACCCCAACTCCCTATGCGAGCATACCTGGCAATTACAACGCGTACCCAAACTTGCCTCAAGCGCTGGGCTCAGCAAGCTTTGTTTCCTCCAACCCCACACAATCGACATACCCAGCATTCGCGCAAGTACAAGCCAACACGACTTCGCAGGCTTTCATTCCTGGACCCAATCCCAATTCCTACGTAAATGGGCAATATCCCCCTAACAACATGGCGAACGGCTACCCGCCCAGTCATGCTCCGAATGTGTCCGGCCAGGTCTCGGATCTCTACCAGCGGCAAATGGACGAGATGGCTAAACACGCAAAGGATGTTTTCACAAGCATTGGCGGAGTCAAAGACCTTCCAGGCAGCGTAAGGATCTATACTGTGATTCAGCACACCGTGTCTAGATTTAAAGCAACCTTTCCCAATGAGCCCAACTTATCCATGTTCATCGATGGTCTTGATCACAACGCTGTTATGAGGCCTGTCAGAAGCGTCAATGGACTAGGTTGCAAAACCTGCATCAAAGGCGGTACCAGCGCGAAGCTGTACACCTTGCCTCATTTAGTCAATCACTTTCGCACGGTACACGTTGAAGGACTCAGCTTAGCTCACGGCCCAGAGATTGACTGGAAACGTGACATGATAGATTTACCGGAGATTTCAATAATCTCCAACCTTGTCAATGCCGATGGTATGACTGACACCAAATTAAGCTTGATAGCCTGGGCATTCCCGGAAGCGTTCCCTGCCCCGTTACCTAGTATGAGAGGGAAACTGAATACGGGGCCGCTTCCGATATACAGGAAGGAACTTGACGGTCTCGTAAAAATGCCTCCCACGATCGCCGCTAGACCTCTGACTGATCTGTCCACTCACTTCCAATTCCAGTCAAATGAGCAGCCTTACATCCAGCCGGATAGCGAATACCGACCATCATCCGAACCACTTGAACCCCCAGGTGAAGACGAATATGATCCTCACAGACCAGGGTTGTTAGGCAAGACTTCGGTAGTCGAGCCTAGTTCCACTAGTCAGCTCCCGAAAGCAATCAGAACACCAGTGTTACAAAATGGACATCGGTCCGCTTTTCAGGCTCGGTTGAATAGCTCTCAATACGCAAGTTCTGCCAGCGACGGAGTATCCTACGACAACGCTAGCAAAGTGCGACCTCCATATATTGAAAGCTATACCGACAGACTGATTGATCGCATTGAGCCAGTGGGCCAGCCCTACTCTCCAAGGCCGGACTTACCGCCTCGATCGAGTAAGCAAATTGGCCAGCGAGCGGTAGAGCAAAACACACAAAACCGTCCTGGGAACCGAGAAGAGAAGGATGCTCCTATGGAGTATGGCGCCAATTATGCCGCTGTTCCTGAGGATGACAAAATTGGACAGACTTGGAGGTCTTTGCGACAAGGCCCGCAAACCCCATCGCCAGCCGAGACGACAACAACCGCGGAGAAGTTCTTAAGCGACATCGGTCCAAAACAGGACTCTCGACGCACTCACGAAGGCTACATCTCCGAGCGTGATGTCGAAAGACGCCTAGAGGTTCCATGGCTTGATGAACCGCACGTCAAGCGGCGTCAACAGCACTTTGGGGAGGGTAATACTTACGATCAAGCCTTGGCTAATGGGGCTCATGTCGAACACAGACGCACAGGCCCTTCGGACTCAAGAAACGGCGATGAAAAGATAACCCATCCAAGACCGGGTTCCGTTCCACAATACTACGAGGAGTATCGTCCATCTACTCACATTCAGATACCGTTGAAAACGATCAGAGCAGAGGAAAGTCCGGCTGTGCGCTATTCTCCTTATGAATCCAGTCAGCCAGCTGTTATCCATGAACGACACGAATTGAACAGCGGCGCCTTGAAAAGGCCTCACAGCGGCACCCAGTCGAACAAAAACACACGTACTCAGCAATACCGCGAGGCGCCGGAATCTACGCACAATAGTCCTGTCGAGACAAGTCTCTACCACCCACGCAGTCCCGTAGAAGAGGACAGAGGCGAGGGCGTTTACCAAATCCAACCACCATCTCTACGCAGACAAAGCCGCTCTCGGCGACTGGTTCCCTACGAATACACTGCGCCGACGCATATTGAGTACGTGGATGAACGCGACATACCCGATGATCGATACCCGCCCCGTATTCAGTACATCAGATACGAAGATCCAAGTCCCAGAGAGCCTACTCGTTACGTTGTGACTCGGCCTATCGAGCAGCTAGATCCAGAGGTCGTCCGCTACGAGGGTGCCTATGCTGAAGAGCCCGTCTATGAGCGGAACAGCCAGGTGATCCACGCTCCTCAAAGATATTATCGCCAGTAGTCGCCTCGGGCTATTACAACTTCATTGTTCAACTATGAGACTGTTCCTACACTCATGGTTCAAGCAACCGTGCTAGTTGGCGGTGCGCAAAGTATACTTGATGTTTCCGCTTCTTGCTCTGGCAGAGCAAGCTTATTTTTGTTGTTCGGTTGCCGGAGCCTATTCCACCTTCTCCTCTCATCATCCGCCTGTTTCATGCGAAGAATGCTCTTTAATCTGCATCTCACATGAGCGTCGTGAAATATTCACACAAATACCTTGTCCCGACACAATCTCCTTTATGGCTCAATCACTCTTGGAGTTCGCCTAAGAGAGATGCACTAGATTTGACAAGTTTCTCTTACTCTAACATTCTCATGAATTGCTCATGGTCACGTTACAGCCTGCATCTCACCAGTATCATTATATCCCAGGTGGCATATAGCGATTGTACTTGTTCTCAGCATACCGCAATGGATATATCCCATTGTACATTGTATGATAGCGCGGGCGTTGTTGGCTAGGCCATGTATTCGAAAAGGTTTAGACCTTGAACGTTTTAGGAGTTTTGTACCAGTTTCGCTAGATCCCTATTAAAGTCCACCCTTCCAAGACCGGGGTTTGCCTGAGCTAGTAATAAGATTGATGTGCACCGTTTGATACACAATCCATCCTCGACGTAAGTGCTATCTAGGCCTGTAGGATCTTCGTAGACGCGCTCGTTTGCAATAGCAAAGGGCTAAACCTTGTAGTCTTCATTCTCGGGTCCTTACGCGGTTCTGAACTGGTCATCTACTAATTGTATGTAGCGTTTTACCCGATCTCGTAAGGCTGATTATCGGCATAAAACGCTCCCCCCGTTTTCGAGTCTCATTCCTTGCAGGTTAGTAGACATCCCAATCTTTCTTCAAATGCACGTAGCAAGATCCATCTAACGAGTAGTATACAGCTATACTTTGATTCTAAGCTTATGCAGTCTGATGAAGAGGAAGATCTCAGAGCTGGCCAGTGGGGTTACCCACGAGAGATGACAGACGAGAGCCCAAGACCACCCGGTTACGGGCAACACGGTACAGGGGAGACAACACCATCGAATGAGATTGAATACAATGGCATACACCTGGACGGCGATGCACAGACGGCATACTACAACGCTGCTCAAGAAAAGTCTCTTAGCCATCAGGAGGCGAAGTTGTTTTACCAGAGACACCAGCTAGAGGAAGCGGAGGCACAGAGTCCGTTGGCCCAGGCAAGAACATATTCTACGACTTTCGATGTGGATGGAGGCTTGAGTCGGACAACCAGTACGGCGTCGCGACCAAGTGGACGGGGCTATGTTCAAAGAGATCGGAACTGGAAGCTAAACACATCAACGCTAGAACCAAGTCTACAATCCCCAAGCATCAACGGTATAGAGCTCGCTGCTATTGATGACGATGGTGCAGTTGCGAGCGACCATGCCGATGTAGATGAGAGCGTTGGGCATGGGACTACATTTGGAAGCGAGGTTGGAGATCAGGCAGCGCCAGGGTCAGATATTTCTCCAGAACTAAGCGCCATCTCGATCAACATCAAGAAGGTTCTGCACTTACGGCACAAGTATATTGGTCGTTCTCTACAGGGATCAAATGACAATCCTAAAGATAGCCCTGACTGGAAGATCTACCCACCACCCCCACAACCTACTTGGGATGAGAATAAAAACCGTCCAATAACTCAGCCTTCCGCCCCAAATAGCCTGAGTAACAGTAGAATATTTCCTTCAGGGCCGGAGCGGTTGTCCAGCGACGACCTGTCCTCCAATTCCTTCATGAGAAACTCCGTGCAGCAACAAGAGATATCACCTACAGTGAAACAAAGAAAACCTGGCCAAGACATTGGGGAGGACTTCGATATGAAAGATCTCCTGCCATTGCCTGGTCGGGATGAGCGTATGTCGTTCGAGCTCGACCAAGGCAGTGTTTATCAGATTTATGAGACCTCGCAAAACCCGTCCAATAGTTCCCCAGCCGTAAGAGTACCAACCTTACGTGATTACTATATGGACATGGAGGACATCCAGAAAGTCTCGTCCGATGGACCTACTAAAAGCTTTGCTTATCGACAGCTGGATATCTTAGAGGGCAAATTCCACCTATACTTTTTAGTCAACTCATACCAAGAGACCGCAGACTGCAAAAGGGTCCCACATAGAGACTTCTACAACGTTCGGAAAGTTGACACTCATGTACATCATTCAGCATGTATGAACCAGAAGCATTTACTACGCTTCATTAAAAGTAAAATGAAGAAGTCTCCTAACGAGGTTGTCATGTACCGAGACAATAAGCACTTGACTCTCAAGCAGGTCTTTGAGAGCATTCACTTGACTGCGTACGATTTGAGCATTGATACTCTAGACATGCATGTATGCCGGGCTAATCCTTCCATTTTGTCAAGTCGTTGCACTGATCTGCTATTAGGCTCACACTGATTCCTTTCATCGATTTGACAAGTTCAATCTCAAGTACAACCCTATCGGAGAATCTAGGTTGAGGGAGATCTTCCTAAAGACCGACAACTACATTAAGGGACGCTATTTAGCTGAAATCACCAAAGAGGTCATCGCGGATCTCGAGTCTAGCAAGTATCAATTCGTCGAGTGGAGAGTGTCTATATACGGTAGATCAATCGATGAATGGGATAAACTTGCCGCGTGGGTCATAGATAATAAGTTGATCTCGCACAACGTACGTTGGCTTATACAGATTCCTCGACTTTTCAGCATGTATAAAGCCAATGGCCAAATGGAAACATTTGAGGAAATCATTATCAACATTTTTCAACCTCTCTATGAAGCCACTCAAGACCCTACAAGCCATCCCAAGCTTCATGTGTTTTTGCAGCGAGTAGTTGGCTTTGACAGCGTGGATGACGAGAGCAAACTCGAAACTCGGTTATATAGGAAATTTCCACCGCCAAGAGAATGGAGCACCAAGCAGAATCCTCCATACACCTATTGGATATACCACTTATTCGCCAACATGACGTCCTTGAACAATTGGCGAAAACGCCGGGGTTTTAATACATTCGTCCTCCGACCTCATTGCGGTGAGGCAGGAGATGTAGATCACCTAGCAGCTGCAGTTCTGTGCTGTCATAGTATAAGTCATGGCTTGCTGCTCAGGAAAGTACCGCTGTTGCAGTACATTTTCTATCTGGACCAGATTGGCATTGCAATGTCACCTCTGAGCAACAATGCCCTTTTCCTCGCGTACGAAAGGAATCCGTTCTTAAAATACTTCAAGCGCGGTCTCAACGTCTCTCTCTCAACCGATGATCCCCTGCAATTCGCCTTCACCAAAGAACCCTTGATCGAGGAATACTCCGTGGCTGCGCAGATCTACAGACTGAGTGCTGTAGACATGTGCGAGCTGGCCCACCACTCGGTAATTCAGAGCGGCTTCGAGCACGAGCTGAAGCAGCGCTGGCTTGGTCCAGACTACCATCTCCCTGGGGTGAGAGGCAACAATGTAGCAAAAAGCAACGTGCCGAATATCAGAGAGAAGTTCCGGCAAGACACTCTAGACGGAGAACTTGCATTGTGAGTGATTCTCCATTTCCATTCCCAATAGCTCTACCTCCCCAGACTTACCTCACTTCACAGGCTTGACCGATACGCCACCGCGTTCGGCGCCCTTCAATCCCTCCAATCGCCTTCCTCGCCTCGGCTATCAGTATACTCCAACCTCCCCATTCGAACCCACCGCCTCCCACACTTCCAATCCACTTCCGAAATTAAAAACCCAGACATCCACAATCGTCCGCGCTCTTCACACAATCAACCACCAGCCCGCTCTTCCTCGATGATCATGTCGCCCCCTTGGCTCGATGGCATGGCCCCGCCGCCTCCACGCATTTTCCCGGGGGTTGTGCAGGAAAGAACAAGGAGAGGGAGTTTGAGGCAGGGGAGTATGTCGGAGAAAGATGTGGGAGAGGCCGCTATGCCTATATTGGGGGCTGGGGGGAAGGGAACGGGGTGGGATGGGAGTGATAAGAGTGTGAGTGAGAGTGTGAGGGAGGAGGATGATGAAGGTGAGGGTGAAGGTGGGTTGGGTTGAGGAAGGGCGAGGGAAATGAACTGAAGATGATGCGGGATTGAATGGGGCTTGGTTTCAATAGGCGTTGTGTGCTAGGAGTTGTCTACTAGGGTGTTGTGTGTTAGGAGACTGAATGCACTGCTTGCGCAAAGACTTTGCTTGAAGCGGAATGAAAACAGCAATTAGACTATACTCTGGGAGAAGCAGCCTTCCTAACAGGTCTCCTTTCGATAGAGCAGCCATTACTCTTTTATATAATTCTATGCGTCGAGATTTTGCAAGCTTCAAGCCTCTATGAAAGGTACGTTAGAAACGGATTAGGAACCCATAAAAGCCAATTAATCATCCACAATATCGTCATCACTAAGCCAAAGCCTTCCAACCTCCTCCTCCACCGGCAATATAGGTGTCGCCGGCTCCTTCACGCCCTGCCCAACGCCCTTCGTCGCCACGGAGCTTTCTGGCCTACCATTCGCAGGACGATCAATCGTCCATTGCATGGTGGAAACTGCATCATCGACGTCTTCGGTGTCAGAGACATCGTTGTTGGGGGCGCTGATACCGTGAAATTGTGTGATTCTTTCGAGCTGGGAGATGGCTGTCGATGGATTTCGTTGTTCGATTTTCGTAATGTATGGGAGGCGTTCGAGGATGAGTTCGGTTTTAGTGCAGTCGAGGAAAGAATGCACAGGCTCAGTGTGGGTTGAGGTTGCTTTCACTGCTGGGGATTGGAAGGGGTAGTGAGTATTACTGAAGATACCAGCTCTGAATTGCTTACACCACGCATTAACGATGCTTTCGATTTCCTCCGTCTGTCTCGATAATCGCGCCGAGGTAGGGTAAAACATCTTGTACGTATCATTCTTGCCCCCCCTGTTGCCAGGGACGGGATGTGCTCGTCGCTTCACAGGATCAGGCAGGGCGAATAATAAGCCACGGACTGCAAGCTGGAAGGCAATTTCGTCCTGCCGAAGCGAATCAGATGCCGCTCCCTGGAATGAGCGGCCACTGAAGTCTCCGAACCGACGGCCTTGGGGAGAGAGAAGTAAGTCGCTGTCAGAAAGGGCATCTAGACAGCCATCGAGAGACTCTAAGAAGTTTATGCCTTCGCAAGACATGACGTAGTTCTCGTGAACAGCAGCCACGAAGGTGCTCGAATCCGTGCCAGTCTCATTGATAAGTTGATCAACAGAGACCTGAGGGATTCGCAGTCGTGCGTGCTCCGGCATATGATCCGGTGGCTGTACTAAAGACTCTCCGTGAGGATCATTTCGAACGAACTCGCTGCGCTTGTTGTAGACTACTTTACCCACAGCATGGAAAAGACCAAGGCTGCATTCCCGTTGGGTAACTACCTCCAATGCCTGCTTCTCGATCTTCGAAACGGCAGACGAAGTATTGGCGCCTTTCTTAGTTCTAGAGGCAACGCTACCAGCCGGGTCATCACCATCTTCTCCTCGAATACAAAGAAACTCCAAGGAGCCAATGGCACTGCGGACATCGCCAATTTCGCCAAGTCTTTTCAGAACAGAAGGCCCTGGTATTCTTCGTCGCCCGGAATGCCTGGCTTCTTTCTGGCATATAAGGTCAAGTGCCTTAGTGAGCAAAGTGGGCGCAATAGGGTTGAAATCAATGGTGCTCACACCTGGATGGCTCAGAATATCAGCGCCTAGAAGCCTGTGAGCTGTGAAGCTATCACTAGCATCTGTGGTACTATTTATACGGGTTTCAGTGATTATCATCACCACAGGCGTAACGTTCTCAAGAGCTCCCTTTTCTTTCGAGAACCTAGTTCCCATAGAAGGCGTGTTCGTCGCCAGGAACTGAACAATGCTTGAGCGAAAAGCTTTCAAGATGCTGGAGGTGCTTAGAAAAGTATTCGGAAAGTCTTCAAGTAGAATGACCTTCCTTCTCGTACTCTTCCCATTACTATCAGAGATAGGTGACGACACTGCACGTTCATCACCTATGCTATCAATCAGTTCTAGTCCACCAAACTTGCTGCTCCGCCCTAGGAACTCTTCAAATTGCGCAGACATAGATTGATAGCCCTCGGACGAAAGCTCTGAGCCCACAGGATTCCTCCATTCAAATAAATCAAAGTCCATAGCTCTAGCTAGGGTAGATATTGTAGCTGTCTTCCCAGCACCAGAGGGACCTTTCAGAATCAAGAGCCTCTACCGGCCTTTAGTCAATGAGGTACGCCGACTTAAACATGTACTCACCTTGTAGTCCCGACCTTGCAGAACCTTTTCGAGCCAATTGCGTATGTCTGACACCTTCCTCTTATGCACAGCTAGCTCTTCAAGACTGCTAGGCTCAAACCTCTCTGCCCAAGGTCTCGTGTCCACGTGCACCACCCCGGCTGATGTGGAATTTGATCTATCCGCACCTTCCCCGGTGATCCTGCTACCCATCTTAAATCTCTGGCTCCCAGCTGGGAGCTTTTGCCCTTGTGTAGAAGTAGTGGAGTTCAGTGTCGACAAAGGTAGTCTTTTCCGTCGATCAAGGACAAGCCTCGTAGTATCCCGTAACCCCCGAAGCTCGTTCACACCCTCGCCCTCGTCATACGAGTCGTCTTCTATTAGATCCTCCTCCTCTCCCTCTTCGACATTTGGAGACTCCTCCTTAGACCGTTTCTGGTCATTGGACGGCTGGCTCTGGGTTGGAGCAGCATTGAAGAATGATGAAATGGGCTTTGACGTCTGCAACTTCGCGGTAGGCTTCAGCTCACGAGCAGGCTTCTTTGGAGAGGAATTTGCAGTTGACTTTTTTGTCGTGAATGGTTCAAGCCGAGTCTTTTTAACTGTAGATTTGGTTCGAGACCGCGTAGGTAAAGTTCGTTTCAGTGCAGTCCCATCGGTGTTCATCTGTTTTGCAACTACTGTTGAAGAATGGTCTTTGGCCCCTTCATTTCCATCTGTATGCTCTGCTGAAGGAGACCAGTCATCGTCATTGTCTGAGCTCAAAATGACAAGCCGCCTCTGTCTCTTAGCCGGCCTAGGAGGCATACTGGCTCACATTGGTGCGTGATGTAGCGATGAGTATAGAGCCGCACATGGTTCCCATTCTCAGCGGCTTTTGTCCCGTACCATGAGAACCTGAGGTACGCAAGAGGGTGTTTGTTGATACATGATACAATGATCCTGAGACTAGTCGCCCAAGAGATAAGATATCCCCAGAGCCTCAAAAGTTCAGATTCAAAGCCTGCCCTGGCGCCAACTCTAGGGCGAATTCTACCTCAGCCCTAGAAAGGTTCACCCCCCAGCGGTGAGACCCTGTGGGGCATGCCTAGAGGGTGCGAAAGACCACTAAAATTGGCCCCCGATGAGACAAGATGTAGGGGTGAGAGACCCAGCTCCGGGGACCAATGTTAGCGCCACAGGCGACCAACTCTAGTGTATCTCCAGGGGGCTCTACCGCTGCTAGGTGTATACGGTTGGGGGGTGAACCCTTCTATCGGGGTGTACGGATTGGGGGTGCAGACAATCATAACACATCAGATAACGCTGGGCCGCGCATATTACTGGTTGCGATGATGGTTACATTATTGAAAGCCAACTACTTTCAAGTGAAGATGGGCTCTCTGGAACCGTGTGATACGACATCCATCGGCCTGTACTTAGCTATTGTAGGCTAATGTCTGGCAAAGCCTGATCTATTCTAGCTTTGGAAGACTTCTGACAATAATCGGCTTTGGAAAAATCAGGAAGAAGTTCCTACCTATCCTCGCTGGACCACGCACAGGCTTACCGATTCATGCCGTCCCTTTGCGGCCTGAACTTCACCAGTGTCCTTCCCCTGGGAGCAGCTCCGACGGCCTCATGCTCACCGTGTTCGCACTCGATAAAAAGTTACCTTGCAAACCCTTGTTGTGGAAACCAACAGAATCAATGCGCGTTACAAGATCATTTGAAATAGAGTATAGATCGCGGACAATGCCTTTCTCGATGATAGTCTCCGCGTTCCATGTTGCAACCTCCCCTATCTCCAATTTATCATTCTCTTCGAGAATGGAAGTTGCGTCGAAAGACGAAATAGATGCCTCCCACCAATATCTGCCTGCGTTAATCATCGACTCCCGATCTTGAACTCCGCCATCATAACGGTGCCCCTGTTTACATGCCTGCAGGTCCTGTACTTCAGACAGTCGGAGTAAGAGATCGGCATAGACCGTAGAAGGATGAAGTGTCTCTCGGCGAACCACGATTGACTGTATCATGAGCTCGTCATCAATCATTTGAGTCGACAGGGCTAGAGTTGTTTGATCTGGCCATGTATAGATTTTTAAATTTCGCACGATGCCCTCTACTTGTTTATGGTAATCGATCGAGCGCAAAGAGCTGGTCCGCAGACGAAGGCTGGCATCCCAAGATCGCTTAGGAAAGTGTAGGTCCAGAGATCCAACAAGGATCTCCCCCCCTAATATCTTGAACACTCCATCCTCGTCCACCACGATCGTGATATGATTACCCTGCTTCGACTTGCAGGAGAACACGTAGTCGACGGTTCGATGAATGGGGTCCTTTACGAAAAGTCGACGGGCTTTGGGTAGACGGGTAGCCAAGATGGACTCAACATCCTCGAGAGATGTCGTGAGTCGAGGTGTGAACCTCGTCTCTAGCCTACCTGAGCCAGATGTTACTGGGAACGCAGAGGACCATTCAGAGAGACTGAAGGGCTTGGTCTTGAATTCTGCAGAGCCTATCTGATGATTTATGAGAAGTCTCCCAATGCCGACCTCAAAGACGACAGGGCCCCGACGAGGCAAAGCCAGGGCCAGAAGCTGTTTAGCTGACTCCTCGAAGTCCCTGACCGCAGTATTCCCTCCGGACAATCCTCGAGATGGCGCCTTCTGACCCATTGTACGACGAGGCTGAGGCATGTTAGATTTTTCGGGGCGCTCATTTAGTGTAGGTGCCTTAAGTAGATGGCCTGCACCCCCACGTGCGATGTTCCCTGCCCATCTATTACTCGTAGGGTCTAGATCCCTTGACTTTGCAGTAGCTCCAGATCCTACGGAAGGTGGTGGAGGCATATATGGCGTTGTGATCTCTGGTAGTATGATCTCCTTTGGTACGATCGCGAGTTGTTCTTCAGCACCAGGTTTCTTGTTCTCAATACCTAGGACCTGTATATGAGCTCCTGGTGTTATCTCAAGAGCCTTTCCAGCATCAATTGTTCCGTTCTCTTGGGCTTTGCTAATGGCTTGACCTAGGGGATCGGAATAGATCCCACTCCGCCCTGTATTGATCAATGCAGGTGCTGGTATTTCCAAAATCTCCTCCGGAAGGCTGGCTTCTTTGATTTTATTTTCTGCACTGCACTCTATCTGCGGGTTTTTGGCCCTGGTTGTAGTCCCTTTGACTGCCCTCGCTCGCTTGGTGCTTGGTTTTGGGACTTGTGTGGGTTCAGGTGGATTGTACTGCTCTTCAACGATATTAGGTTCGAACTTATTCGATGTCGGGATCTCTTTCTTGTCTTGAGGCAAATAAGGGTTACCCATCTCGGTTGGGCCGGGAACTTGCGCAACCCATTGCTGGGTAGGCGTCGGTGCCCCTGACTCAACGAGCGTTGCCAGCTCGTGGTAATGCTCGGGATGTGCGTTAAGCGATTTGAATGGGTGATCTTTCCAGGAAATATTCTCACAAGTGTCGTCGTGGCGTTCTGGGGTAGGGACATGTCGATCGTCTTTGGAGGCTTTTCTGGCGTCCTGGCAACAATCCGGCTTGATAAGGATGTTGTCCTTGAACATCGAAATCACCAAGGCATCCTCGATCGATCTAAACAGCCGCGAAGCAGGTGAAAGAAGCGTACTCGAGCCACGACGGTCCTTATGCTCTCTCAACTCTCCAAGAGTCGTCATTTTCAACTTAAAGGATGCATGAAACTCGGCTTCGCAATTTACAAAGCTGAAGATACGAGGAAAGCTCATTTGTTCGATCTGTGCCATTAGTATCTGTCACTCTGAATTTGGTATTCAAATTGCTCACCGCAGCCGCATCCATCACCGAAAGCTTTGAAATTGCTCTTACAACATCTTGCTCGGTGTCGCCGATGATGTTCACATCCATGGCCGACTCCTTGGACCACTCTACACGACAATGGCAAAGACTGCCAATACTTGACATTGAAATGTCATCCAACTTCAGTTTGCTACTCCCCCGTGGAGTCCAAGTACGCGTAACGGTCTCGTGCTCAATCAAAGGGACATCATTGTCGGCCGTTGTCTGTGTCGTCGTATTATCCCCATTGGTAAGCATGAGGGACTGGGTTGGCATTCCGGCCGAACGTGACGTGTCATCTGTCGGTGTAGTACCCTTTATTCTAGTGACTTTGATGCCCTGGCGACCGAGCTGTTAGCGATCTGGAATCGAGTCAAAGCAGAGGTCGTAGGGATCACCTCGAAAACTTCAGGTGCTTTGCCAATTTCCGTGTCAATGAATTCCTTGATGATCTTGAACAATGTGGTGAATGGCTTGTCGTCATTCTTTGGGCATGTCACGAAAAAAAGTTGCCCATCATGCACTGCGTACTTAACATCCTGGGTCACTATGGCTCTGGCGCCAAGTTAGTCACTAGATAGAGATTTGTTGTCAATTTATGCATACGTAAAGGATTTGAATATTTCCTCTGTCTGCATGGGCAATTAGACTTGGCCTCAAGAAGCGGATGGTATCTCTCTTACCGCATCGACGCTAAATGTGTACAGTGAACAGAAAGTGTGGGTAGCATACTCTTGTGCCCCGTTTAGGACCTCGCTGTCCTTAGAAGTCGTCATTGTTGAGGTAGATAATGGCTCATGTAAGATTCTAATGTTGAAAGTAAGGTCAAGTCGATCTGTGAGATTGAAAAGTTGAGTTGAGTGTTTACATTTCTGCCTAACCGGTTCATTCAGTCACTTATGCGAAGAACACGCAGGTGATCTCCAGACAACACTTATGCACAGCGAACAATATTGCTTCCTTCAGCTGTCGGTTAAGTCTCGGGTCTTTCAAATGTGTGGTTCAATTGCCGTCGGACATGAGTACCAGATCTGCATGATACGCTGAGATTGATGAAATTGCGGCCAAGGTTAGAGTGAGCGTATGTAGTAAGGTAGAGTCTTTACACCGAAGTCTTTAAATTATTGAGGGTTGATGCCCTAGAGAGAGCTATTCGGTGGCTATTGGCTTTCCTCTGAATCCTCATCAAACCAAGGCTACAATTGATCTCAGAAGCTCAAAGATTAGTGAAGCAGTATCCTATGTCTCATTGATCCGTTGACTAGGTCCGATTGACTGCTAGAAGTTAGCAAATCAGAGGTTGGAGGAGTGGCTGTGGTCATTGGGCACCGTATTATGACTCCTGCATTGCACTGGGGAAAGCGAAGAGCAACATCATTATAATCATGCACTATGAGGTGCTTGTTGCTAATTAGGGGAGTAGTGACAAAGAAAAATGCGTTACCACACAGCGTAGCCCAAATAACTCCTCGCTCTAATTTCCTTCACACCTTAGCTATGCGTCTAGGGTATCATCGTAATGTCCTTCCCAATGCCCAAGTAGCAATGTTCCAATGCTTTACTCCGCGTCCTTTATATTCTTTTTCAAATTAACCACGTACCTCATTTGCCCTAGCAAAGCCTCCATTTGTCTAAGCGTTTGGCCATGAACTGACTCATTTTGCTCAGCCCTTTGGCGGATCCCTGAGACTCCCGATTCCTGCTCCGTTTTGTATGCTTGAAAATCTGATGATAACTTCTCCTTCGCCTTCCGCGTTTTATCGCCTTCCTGCCGCAATTGCTCCATTATGACTTCAAGCTGTGCCAGCTTACGTCTGTCCGACTCAATCTCCGATCGAAGATCCTTGAGATCAGCTTTGAGCTTCTGCGCCTGCCTTTCGTATCTCTCTTCCATGCTTTTCCACGAGTTTGAGAGCACTTCATACTGGCTGTTCGACCTTTTGGCTTGTTCCCTGTCTTCTGCGACTTCTCTTCGCATTCGCTCCACGATCTCATCCCGCTCTCTTCTGCTCTCCCGCGTTTCTCTTTCAGCCTTTTCTCGTCTCAACCGCTCCGTCTCTAAATCAGCTCGTAGTTCCTCTATCCTGCGATCCTTTCTTGCTAGGAAGCTTTTGTCGGTCTCATGTATCGAAATCAAGTTTGCGTTTGACATTTGAAGCCCTTCTAAGGCGGACCGGGCTGATTCGCTCCTCTTAACCTCTTCTTCCAGTTTGACTGTAGCGAGCTTCTTCTCTCGTTGTAGGCGATCGTTATCACCCATGAGTTTCTCAATGACCCTTCCAGACTTCCCCGTTCCGGCCCGACCAACTGCAGCGGACCATGGTGTACTCTCCTGCTCAGAAGACGGGGTATCTGCGCCGGAAGCGGAGTGGAGGGACACATCGGCTTCCAAAAGTGGTGGTGAGCCAATCCGACTAAAATCGCCTGGGCGTTGCCGCGTTGGAGTATGATGACCATTTGGTTGGGTGTTATGTTCGGTTGCCTGTGTCAGAGTGTTCTTGTCGGGAGTATCTGGATCGGAGAAAAAAGAATTTAATGTCATGCTTGGAGAGAAGAGCTCGTCGAGTTGCAACTTTGGGGCCTCTATAGCTCTGTTAGTCGAATAGCGAGCCTTGTGTCATAGCACGCATGCGGGTGAAGAGCGGGAGAACAATGACATGCGAATGAAAGTGAAGCATGGACGTAACCGAGGCATGGCATACCGGCTATTTTAAACGCCCTCATTTGAGGGCTCTTGTGACGCGCTTTCATTGTGTTGGGCGATCTGACACTCTTAAACTTACACCCGCGTATATATTGTCATTTCTCGGATCCTCCGGTTGTCGGTCGTCGTTGTACAGAGGCGAGTCTGCCTGGCTATTTATGAGACAAGGGATCGGGCCATGAGCCATTTTCCACATAGGACCTAGATACCAGATGGCCTGATCTAAGGTGGCATCATCAATTGGAAGGATTTAGTAACGAGGTTGAGGCAGGAACACTTCTTTTATCTACCTCTCCGGCGCTAAGATAAGCGACTAAGGTTTCAACCACCTGCAATGCTCAGCTACGTGGCACAGGTACGTCAAGTCGTCAGCCGAATGCAGAGACGTTACATCCAACCATGGGATGAGTGCAGCAGCGTACAGCTAATCAGCTGCTTCCCGACTTCTACTTTCGAGTGATACGTTATGCCTTTTGCAGCGTAGTTCCAACGAAGCAAAAACCACGTCGATCATGACCCAGCCTTCTTTTTGCCCTGAGACTTGAATTTCCTACTCCGCACTGAAGGCTTACCATGTTTCTTGCTGGAAGCTTTAGACTTGGGCATCATCTTTCCCTGGTGGCTGGACGCCCGGTAGCCCTCAAAGACCATTGATTCCGATGGTTTTGCGATGCTATTAACCTTCTTGGTTATTGGCCCTGACTGCTCTCCAGCAGCTCTAAGTTGAGCTGCGCCCGCACGTCCAAGTAGTTTTCCTGCACGACCAATCAAAGATTGCACATCCGCGGGCACCTTTGGCTTGTAGGTCGTTGCCGTGACATACTTCTTTTTTATCGTTGGGCCGCTCTCTCTGGAATTGCCAGGCTTCTTGATGTTCTTCGCCCTCGTGACTCTGAGAATGCGTGGTAGCATTGGTGGGAACTTCTTTCCGTTGTAGAGCAATGCAGCCTCGACGGAATTTGCATCCTGTGACGATGCTCATTAGTTGTGAGTCTGTCATAAAGTGGTTGTACTGGCATACCTTGAATTGCACATACGCAAAACCTTTACCTACCCGCGTTGTCTTATCTCTTACCACCCTCACGCTTTCCACTGTTCCAACTTTCCCGAATTGCCTCCATAAACCTTCTTCAATATCTGCAGGTTCTTTTCCTTTCTGCGGTCGCTTGTTGTTGTCTCCGTCTTCAGCAGCATCCATATTAGTCATATCGTCGACAAAGCCCAGATTACCAACGAATACACATCTCCGGTGATCAATATCAGCCGGATGCGCAACCGAGTCCACACGCAGATGTCTATCGAGGACTATGGTACCATTCAGCTGCTTGACAGCTTCTCTAGCTGCCACTTGCGTAGAGTAAACCGCGTAGGCGTTAGTGCTTTTGGTTGTGGTATCCATGAGCTCCTTTTTAGCGTAGGCAGCCTTTCTTGGAATACCAGTATTTGCGAAAGCAGTAGAACGAAATCGAAGTGACTCAATGCTGTGTTTGGTAGCCAGCTCAGGTATCGTAGAGGTAAAAGAGACAAGATGGTCCATGAGTTCTTTTTTGGCCTTCTTCGATTTTATAGCCATGGTAGAGACATTGGCAAGGAATACTGTCCTCGAGGATGCTTCCAGGTCAAAATCCTCTTTCGAATTGGTGATGCTTTCATGCTGCGGTACGTTCGGTGCAGAAGTATTTTCTTCATCTCTGCTAGCCGACTCAACACTTCCGGGTGAAGGACTGACACCAACAACAGGCGTACAACTATCTCCATTCATGATATGCGAGTCATCTTGGTCTCGGCGTTTCTTTTCTATGTGTCTAGCTTTCTTCTCGTCTTCGAGTTGCTGCGTAGCCAATTGGTCCATGTATCTTCCCTCTAAATCATCTTCGATATTCTTCCGCTTCCGTTTTGAACTAGGTCGAGGCCCATTAACGGTGGTGGAAAAGTTTGCACTTGAATGCCAGGGTTGTCCAGAAACTTCCTCTCCCGCCTCGTCATTGAACAAGTCGGATCCTGCATCTCGTTCGATGACATTAGCTTCATTCAAGCCACTGATTATATTATCTGGTTCTAGTTGTCCCAATATAGGTGTTGGCTGAAGAACGGATCTAATGTTTGGCTTCACAGGACCCAGCTAAGATGGCGTCAGCTCCATATGCGGCTACATGGCTTTTTCCTACTAACGGATTCTGCAAAGAGTGTAGCCAAGGCTGCATCGTATGCTCCTCCATGACTTTCTGAGGACGCTTTAGTATGCACAAGCCTTTTTCCCTGTATACTGTCTGCCTGGGGCTTCGTTCTACCCATCTTAATGTGTGTCAGCCTTTCTACAAATGGTGCTCACTTTACAAAGATGTCGGAGCGGCGAGTGTTGATACCGACGCTAAGCCTTATCGGATGACGAGCAGGGATCTCTTACTGAGGCCGCGCAGGTGGGAAATCAATTGCTCTCAGCATTTACTCTTTCCTCCTTGTAACACCCGAAGATGAAGCCTTGATTACACACTTCTTACTACTCAGCTATCTCAAGGTCTTATCGTACTCTGTATATCTCATTTTCAGCGTCCCCACGAATACACCACCAACGAATCACTTGCCCTGCTTGCTGTTTCTACCAGATCATCGACAAAGCGTCTTGCCCTCACTACAACATCCTTCTCACGTTCTTGGGGCTGTGAATACCATTGGATGATCCAGCTAAGCGCGACCATAACCTACTCTCTGCTTGGAGGATTGAACCCTCCACAAAACCTTGCCTGTTGGGGCCCCTCACATGCACCAAACCCTCCCACAAGAGGGCTACACCACAATGACTACCAACACAGCGACTTCATTGCCGGGAATGGCAGTGGAACACATGTCATATATTGTATCCGAAGTTGTAAAGGAGGGTGAGAATGCCGATATGCCACAGGTTGATGTGGATGATCGATCGAGCAGTCTCAGCGAGCTGGGAGAGCGCGCAGGCCACGAAGAAGTGGAAAATATGTCACATGGCGATTCAGAGGCGAACGATACCGAGGCCGAGACGGAACGCCTAGAGGAATCACCCCAGAAGCAAAGGGAGCTCAACAACGTTGTCCTTGCCTCGGCCAATGGTATGTATGGTGACCACGAAAGCTCTGCAATAGGTACACTGTTAGGAGAATTCGGAGAGAATGGTCAGTTGACCGCAGCAGTATATTCGTGGAAATTTCTTACATGTAATAGGACCTCTCACAGACGGCGACAGACTAGGACAGACCTCGGACATAAGCTCCCTCGCGGATTCTGGTGACGAAGCTGGGAAGGCTTTGTCCTCGACCCCTCCATCCTCGCGCAAAAGGAAAAGATCAAGCCTCGAGGCTGACAGCTTGAGTGATCGCGAGCCTGCTGAAAGAAACTCGCCCCAATCGTTTGGCAAGACTGCTGCAAATCCGCATGAAAACATGTCACCCAATGGGTCGGCAGATGAAGAAGACCAGGAAGTCCTTAGTACGGAAGTACTCCCGAGCACAAACTCTCAAATCAGAAAAGCGCAACAATACAACTCAGTAAAGCAGACATTCAAGAAGGGCAAGAGGAAAGGAAAGAGAATACGCGACGACGACACTGAGGCTATGGCTCATGAGGCTGCCGCTGCAGAGGGTTTTGCTGAGCTTGACGGAAGCCACCAAACGTCTTACAGCAACGAGGAAGATATGGAGGTAGACGATGTCGGTGATGTCCGTGAATCGGATCATCTAATCAAGACTGAAGAAGGAGGTATGTAGCTGGGAAGCTTTCATGAGCGTGGCTGGACAGAAACTTACTGAGAATCTTATAGGCATACAGAAGAAGACAGCACTGGAATCTTTGCACGCCATGGAGAAATGTTTCGCAACACTAAGGGACAAGTGAGTGTGCTCCTCACCAAGCTTGCGTATCCCTTGGCTAAGTCTTGTGTCCAGGATCTTCGATGAGCGACTTATGCAATGCAACGAAGAACTTGCATTGCTGGAACAGCCTATATCCGCTCACCCAGAGTTGCTCGTGATGAGGGAGGTCATTGACCAGCGACGTGATCAGAAGATTGAATATGAACACACCCTGATGAAGCACAAATTGACAACATTGCAAAGGGAGAGCGTCGCCAACAAAGCACAGATACACTCGCAATACATGCAGAGCGTCCGAGAAATCCGGGACGGCGCCCTGGACCGGCTTAACAGGGAGTTCTATCAACTCCAAAGAGAAAGAAGGAGCTGCGAAGGCGATGTTCCGGAATACATGTATAATTTCACAACCAAGCGATCCCAGCAAATCACCCAACAAATGGCATACAATTCTGAAGTATCGGTCCTGTCTGGGGTTGCGAAATATGTGGGCTTTCCAGCAGCACCAGACATCAGCAAGGCTAGGCCAAATGAGATTGAAGACGATCTTCGAGCTATGGGGGTGAGTCGTTGGACCAGTTCTTATTAGATGGACAAGATTGTTAACAGAACTGCCTTCAAGGTTGCGTCCGTAGCACCACATACCTCTCAAAATCACCGTCCAGCACTAAGAACCAATTTGTCGGGCACAGCAGGGTTTTCGCGGCAAAGGCCCGCGGCAGAAGAGCATTTTCTAGAGCAAAATGCTTGGGCTAATCCCCAACATCCGTCTCATCATCAACAGCGCCAACATATGCATCGACAAGTTTCTGCTCTTTCGGGGGCTGCAACTCCAACATCGACTCCAGCAGCGCAAAAACGAGTTATCGACTTAACAGAACCTCAAGGGTCAGCATCCACAATCGCTGAGCCTCACTCTGGGCCAAGCTCTGCCGTGGCTCTCACCTCCGCCACTGATAGAGCAAGCAAGGAACCGCAGTCAAGACAGTACCGAGCGATTGGCGACAAGCCAGGGGGATCTACTCCAAGTAGGGTAGTTGGAGTCCCTATTGAAGCCGCGCAGGAAAACTCAGTCTTCCCTGAACACACAACGGAAAAAGGCAAAGGCCCTCAATCAGTTAAATCGGATTACAGCCGATCGTCACCACTGCAAAGAAACAAATCACAAGAGAGGCAAACACCAAACGCTATCCCAAAACCTCTGCCATTCATGCATACGGGCGGCTCATCTTCGACCCCAGGCGTTCGGACATCAACACCTGTACGGTATTCTGCCATCAAAGCCGAGGACGGCAGCCAACATCAACGACGCTCGCCTCACCCGTATCACTCACCAGCAGCTGTGGCGACGGTGGGTAGTGGTCAAAATCGATTTACCACGTGACAGCACCAGTCCGGGTATCTTCATTTGACCAGTGATCTATGACTAAATGTGTGATGACGTGACAACGGGTGATGGTGCTTCAAACGTTCGACTGATAACGAAATGTTGGGTTGTATGTATTTGGACGGGTTGGACGGTTGGATTTGAATGAGAGATGTATTTGCAATATTACCGCACGATACCATCCTGCATGTTTTCAATAAGGTCATGGTAGCCTTAACTTTGATAGCGAGAACATGGCCTTCCGAGATTCATTTCGGCCTTTGTGATTAGAAGTAATTGGGATTAAACCATTCTTGTCATTGCGAAATGATCTCACACGACCATGATCGACTATGGTGTATTTGTGGGGGGGGAAAGACGAGTTGTAAAGAAACCCACCTACACGACTACACAACCTCTAAAAGCCAATCACATTGAGCATGTTTCAGTTCATCACGCACACTATATGCTATGATCACCTGCAGTTTTGAAACTTAACGTAATAGTTGCAAAATCTTGTCTCATCCTAGACCCTCATCGTCAGAATCCCCTCTGCAGTCGGCCGTCGCCCGTTTTGATGCAAAGCGACCAACCACCTTCCTCCACTTCTCTACCTATAGCCAATAACCAATAACACGCCACACCCCTCACATTCGTTCCTTCACTCCCCCGCCCTGCATGAAATGACCTCCCTCCCCTCCCACATCCAGCAAAGATCCATCCCCCACGCCGGCAATGGTCTCTTCACCACTAAAGCAATTGATGCTGGAGAGGAAGTGTTGCGGATCGAGCGTCCTCTTGTTGCTGTGCTGAACCAAGCACACTTGACCCGGGCTTGTGAGTGGTGTTTTATTTGGGTGCCAGAGGGGAAGGGGGAGGTGAAGACGAAGTTAAGGGCTTGTCAGGGGTGTAGGATTGTTAGGTATTGTTCTAAGGTGGGTTTTATTTCGCGGGAGGAGTCAGGATGTCGTTTCATGTATCATGAGCAAGAAGAAGTTTTATCTGTAGTGTCTTGAAATTGCCCTGTTTACTATTCACCATTATCTACTTATTTACCAAAAATGATATTCATCTTGTTTTTCACGATTTGTAAAGACCAAAGATCTCCATCCCAGTCGGTGCAATTCAAGTAGAGGCTTGGACCTCCCTTCCATAAAAACTCATCTCGCTATGTAGAAGCCGCAACATAAAGTGCTACTACTTATCTTCAACCCTCAATATCTCACCTACTGACCCTCTGTACCCTAGACTTGCCAAAGCTCATCCTGGCAACACCACCACCGTCATGAATGCAAGATATTCAAGAAAGTTTACCCCAACGTGTTCCCCAACACCGTCCGCATCCTCCTCCAAATCCTCCTGCGAAGGAAAAGCAATTCCCTTCCCAATACTGAATGGCAAGCCGTCTTAAACCTTCAATCACACACCGACGACTTCCGCTCCTCATCAACCAAAAACGCCGACGGCCTAACAACCTACCAAACCATCGAACTAATGTCCCAAGCCTTACAAACCTACTCCTCCATCAACGAACCCCTCTCTCTCCTCCAATCCCTAACCGCAACAACCCTCATCAATGCCCTAACCCTCACAACCCCCCACTTCGACCCCCTCGGCCTCACCTTCAGCCCCCAAATCGCCCTCCTCAATCACTCCTGCACCGCAAACACAGCAATCACCTACTCCCACGCCACCCTCTCCCTCCGCTCTCTCACCCCCATCCCCGCCAACTCCGAACTCACAATCTCCTACATCGACACCACATACCCAACCCCAACCCGGCAATCCGAACTCCAAGAACGTTATTTCTTCACCTGCACCTGCCCCTTTTGCTCCAACAATCTCACAAACGGCATCCCAGACCCCCTCTCCATCTCCTCCGACGATTACAAAGCCCGCTCTGTAAAAGCCATCGAATTACAAAATGAAGCCGCTACTAAATCTACCCCGGAGGACGCAGCCCCTCTGCTAGCCCAAGCTCTAGATCTCTTATCAGCGTATCCGCCCACAAGTAGTGCTACAATACTGCATTCGGCGTTCCTGACTGCCCTCTCCCTGCAAAATTATCCCCTCGCACTCTCCTACAAATTGAAAGAATATTTCGACATCGATCCAATCCACTACGAAGCAGATTTCCATCCGGTAAGGGTAGTGCATAAATGGGTTCTCCTCCGGCTCATAGTCCAGATCGCGGGACTGGTGGAGGAGAGGGATGCTAGTGTCGCTAGTCTCATGGAATTTGAGGTAGAGTGGCAGGTCGTAATTTTTCACCTGTTTTGGGAGATTGACGAGGGGGTTGGGAAAAGTCATGGAGAGGGGAGTTTTTTTGCGGAGAAAGTCAAGGCTTTTGGGAGGGAGATGGGGTTGGGCGGGATAGGGATAGGGATGGCAGGGAGGAAGGAGACTAAGGAGAGGGAGTGGAGGAAATTGAGGAGGATTAGAGAGGGAGTTAAAGGGAGGAGGATGTTGGAGTAAGGGGGGTAAATATATCGCAAGTCTAATAAAATTTGAGGCAGAATGGAGATTGAGGAGGGGGTACAAAAATCTATTATATGCTATACATTAACGCCATGTTCCTTCTCTATCAGGTAAGAACCCTCCCACAAGAAGCTCATATAAGGGAATGATCTATTGATTTCTACGATGCCTGTCCAAAACCACACCGTACCCAAAATCTATCATATACATATGCAATAGCGCCGTTTCCCATCTCTATCCAAATAGAAAACCATCCCGATCCCGTAACCCCCTACCCCTACGAATGCCCATTCATCACCCCACCCTCCGCCCCATTCCTCAACTTCGGACCCACCACCGCCCTCTCCAACGCCTGCAACACATCCCTCCTCAAATCCTCCCCCTCCTCTACCCCTACACTCAACCTCACCAAATCATCCCACACCCCCGCCCCCTCCCTCGCCTCCCTCGGTATCCCAGCATGCGTCATCGCACTCGGCACCTCACACAAACTCTCCACGCCCCCCAAACTCTCCGCCAGCACAAAAATCCCCGTGTACTGACAAAACCTTTCCGCAGCTTCTTTCCCCCCCTTGATGCGGAAAGAGAGCATGCCGCCACCGAGGCCGTCGCGGTGTTGCAGGGCGCAGAGGTGGTGGTTTGGGTGGGTGGGGAGGGAGGGGTAGTTTACGAGGAGGGTGTGGGGGGAGGAGGAGAGGGTGGTGGCGAGGAGGTGGGCGTTGAGGGAGGATTGGCGGGCACGCAGGTGGAGGGTTTTGAGTCCGCGGTGGGAGAGGTAGCAGTCGAAGGGGGAGGGGACGGCGCCGATGGCGTTTTGGAGGAAGGTGAGGCGGGAGTGGAGGGTGGGGGAGTTGAAGGCGCAGGCGCCCATTAGGACATCCTGGGTTTTGAGTATTAGTATTTGAGGGCTTGGACAGGGGAGGCAGGGAGAAGGGGAAGGATACGTACCGAGTGGCCGTTTATGTATTTTGTGACGGAGTGGACGACTATGTCGGCACCGTGATCGAGGGGGTTTTGGATGTAGGGGCTTAGGAATGTATTGTCTACTACGACCATGATGCCGTGTTGGTGGGCGATTGTCGCTACCGCTCGTATGTCGACTAATTTCAGCGTAGGGTTGCTTGGCGTCTCGATCCAGATCAGTTTCGTCTCGTTAGGCCGTATGAGGTCCTCGATGTCGGTTTCGATGCTAGGAGAGAATGTGACTTGAACGCCATGGGCGGAGGCGACTTGGGTGAAGTAGCGGTGTGTACCGCCGTAGACATCGGAGACGGAGACGACATGAGAACCTGAGGCGAGGGATTGGAGGATAACGGCAGTTGTTGCAGAGCCTGAGGAGAATGCGAGGGCATATTTAGCTTTTTCGACAGCTGCTATTGCTTTCTCGAAGTTCTCGCTTTGTATATGTTAGAGCATGGGTTGTAGAAGTGCTTGAGAGGTTCCCAATTTACCGATTTGGATTGGAGCTTCTTGAGTATTCATAGCTACCTATTGGTTTCCCAACTCCTGTTTGCGCAAACGTTGTGGAAAGCGAAATCTAACTGACTCTCAGTAAAAGCTGTAGCAAAGAAGACGGGATTAGAAAGCTTACAGATTCAATGACAGCACCAGTGGAAGGGTCATGGGGACTGCCAGCATGAACAGCCAGAGTACCAAACTTATGTAACGGTGAAGGTGCCCTTGGGGGGGTCTCAATTGAGGTTTTGTCAGCAGCTGGCGACATTTTGGTATATCGCTTTTATTTGAGACGGGAAGGTAGAAAAGAGCGGAGAAAGGAAAGATTATTATGGCTCCAATAGGCGCTTATGGTATGCGCGGAATAGGGAGATGAAGCTGGAGATGAAGCTGGAGATGAAGCTGGAGATGAAGCTGGAGATGAAGCTGGAGATGAAGCTGGAGATGGGGTTGAAGGCTTTTATGAGGGTGAGGGTGCATTCTAGGCATTAAGTACATATTGATTATTGATAATACTGCATATTAGCAGTATGGGGAAGTATCAGATCTCACAATCCAGATTAGATAAGCGATGCCGTAGTCTACCCGCTGCTGAACCGTTCCTAATCACTGCAGACATTTCGATCTTTAGATATTCTTACTTGGGCTTCTTTGTCTCGTTTGTCAACATTCTTGCTAATTTAGTATGCTCATATTACGTAAAATCGCACCTTTGTTCTAGATTGATGTAGCCAGTAAGCTGTTATAAGCATAGGCAAAAGGTGAACTCCTTCAATCGAGACCCGCTTGATTGGCTTCCCTCAACGACCCATAATTAATTCTCACTATCTCTAAAAGATTTCCCATTGAAATAGCCGCTTTCCCCAAGTTGAATGATAGCTTTGAGCACCTCATGATCCCCCCTCTCCTTCTCCTGTTCGACCATCTGTGAAATAATAGTGGTCAGCTTGATCTCATCTCACATTAGAAAGCCCACTGGAATCAAACATACCCGTTGGTAAAGTCCCACCCTTGCTGCCGTCCGCTCTGCCCTTCGCGGCCCTTCCTTTTTCCGATTGCTGTGACTCCCTTTCTCCGGTAACTCGTGTAAGAATCGACAATTGTTACCTCTTTTGCAGCGTCCATAGTTGAGAAAGTCACGACAGATCGAATTTGGTTTCACACGAGGCGGTGCTGGAACCTTCTCCGGACCATTCCTCCGCGAAGATGCCTGGTCCGGACCGTCGTCTTCGCTGTTTGAGCCGGAGGAAGAGGAGCCGCTGGAGGACGTGACGTCTGAGGACTCTGTAGAGGCGAGATCGGAACTTGAGTCAGACATGGAAGCGCTGGAGTCAAGAGAAGTCTTGTCAATCATGGAGGGTGAATCATCATGTTTAGCGCTATCCAAATTCGTTGGATCGCAGACCTTAGGTTGAGCCCCATTATCCTCAAGGGTGGATGCTGACGGATCTGGGACCTCATCAAGGGCAGGAGGTTGAGACGTAGGCGTCAATGGGTCAGGCACAATGTTTATTGGTTCTTGAGCCTGTCCTGGAGTTTCGCTGACTGCAAAGTCAGGCATATCCGCTTTAGTATCAGCCATAGGCTCTATCTTGACATTATTCTCATTAGCCGAATGCGCGGAAGGTTGTCCAGGACTAGCAAGAATCGAATCCGTAGCCTGGCCTCGAGCCCCCTCTGGTGGCCCTTTCTGTTTGAAACCTTCATCACCATCCACCTTAAGCTTTTGCTTAGAGGCTCTGGCCTCCGCTTTAGCGGCTCGCCTCTCTTCCCGTTCGAGCTGTTTGCGAAGCTTCTCCACCTTACGCTTAGCTTTGGCAGCCGCCTCTTCGGAATCCTTGGGCTTCTTTTCGTCTCGCCGTTGCTCTTGGTCGGCCTCCGATTTCTCCTTCCGTTTCTGAGCGGCCTCTGCTCTCTGCTTTTCCTGGGCTTGCCTGCGTTCAAGGGACGCTGCTTTTTGTGCCTCTTGACGTTGCCGCTTGAGCTCTGCCATTTCTGCAATCCGAGCCTTTGTGGGGAATCTCTTCTTGCGCTCTTCGATCCAAGCTTTTATATCTGACGAAGATTGCAAGGTGGACGTACGACCCTTGTACTCGAATTGAAGCCTAGAAACTCGGTGGTAAGCTGAGAACCGCATAATCATATATGTAACTCACAGCTGCGACCCTTGAGCGGACCCTATAACAATTGCGGCGAGTCTGGCCTCCTCATCCACGTCATCATCCTCTTCACTGGACTCATGCTCCACCGCTCTGGGAGTCAGCCCCAACTGATTATGTCTCCTCTTCTTCTTCTTTGACTTCTTAGGGTTGTCCAGAGGCACAGGCGGCTTCACAGGAAGAGTTAGAGGCGCACCGAAGCTCGGTACAGCTGGAGCAGCTTGACCCTTTGGGTTATTGTTGCGTGACCTACCAAAGGCATCTCCATGTCGACGTTTCTGACCACCTCGGTGACCTGGAAAAGGATTGGGCGAGTCATGGCGCGGCGGATGCCCATCTGCTGAAGGGTTCTGTGGATACGGGGAGCCACTACCATTGTATGTGCCGTTCTGATAAGGATGAGGTCCATTCATCGCTGGTGGATACGGTTGGTGCTGTGTCTGACGATTTTCCCGGTGCTCGTCGAATCCCATACGTATTGGCGGACCCATGAGGACTGGCTGTGGAAAGTTGGCTTTTTGTTGGGGCTGGTATGACGCGTGGTTTTGAGCTTGATATGGCCCGTTCTGGTTGTATGAGTTTGGCGAGTCAGCTCGGCGAGGATCGAACTGCCGCTGTGCGTTACTTTGGTAAGCAGCATTTTGTATGTCCGAAGGAGAGACTGCTTGGTGTGTTCGTGGAAGCGCCGTGCTAGGAGCGAAAGTCGAAGGCGAGGCATTGTACTCTTGACCTACATTGGCGGGATATTGAGGGAGCTGAACCGGCAGATAGTCGGGCCAAGTATAGCCATTTCCTGCCTGACCGCTCGTTTGGGCAATATAAGCCGTGTTCGGTTGGTAAGGTGCCCTATTGCCTCCTACTGAGTAGCCAGTGTAACTTGAACTGGCATGCGCGGAGCCGAGGTTTCCACCGCCTCTGGAGAAGGTCCTGTTCCCTCTGTGGTATCCCCTGTTCCCCCTGTCCCCTCGGCTCCTGTTCGCACCGTAGCCGGTATGGTTTCCGCCTGTGTGAGTGTATGCAAGGTAATTCTGAGTAGCAATTGGGGGCGCTGCGGTTGGTGGTGGTGGTGGAGGTGGAGGGAAGGTGAATTGTGGTGGGTTCATTCTCGCGTCACCTTGCTACCTGCAACATACTAGGAAAGCATACCGACACTTCAATGCAAGGGAAGGGTGGTATTGTATTTTCAACTCTGGCTCTCTTTCTTTCATAGTCTAATTCCAGGGCATGTGGGTTTCTTCTTTAAGGCATCGCGGCTTCATTTCCGCGACACGGGTGCTCTTCCCCACGCTGTTCTAGCTCCGGCTGATAAAGTACCTTAACCATCACACAGTTATCAGAAAGATCTTTGGGTTGGTATGAAGTGAATAAAGCAGGTTCCTTGCGGAAATGAGTGAATTACATCAATTCGACTGCATTGGGATTCATATCACTCTGCTGTTTCATCAAGGTACAAGATAAAATTAGGTTAGGTTGGCAGGACGGCCAACGGTAATTTACTTCTACGCTACCTACCTAAATTACCAGCCCTAAGGTACCTAGGTACCTCAGGTATCATTTGTCTGCTTCTAAATTTTATTAGACTCTCGGATCATATTCTGATTTACTCGGCGTGTATTGACGCTGGACCTGACATACTTGTTGGTATTCCTATGAGGCTCAATGTTCATCCTCGTAAGTCCGCAATATACAACTCGATGTGTGCCAAACTTATGTACATTTTCCCATCGTAGACAACTATTGCCGACCTGGTTCAAATTTCCCCCGAAGATATTGAAAAACCGAGTGGAGAGAGCATTGAAGATAATATAAATGCAAAATATGCCAATAAGGTGAGCGAAACTCCCTGTCCAGTCCTACTGGCTAAAGCAACGCTAGGTCATTCAAAATGTCGGGCTATGCATATGCGTATATGATATTCTAAAAGCCTCTGACGGCCTTCTCGGGCATGGCACTGGTATAGTCAATGTTAATGGTCGGCAACCCTAATCTATACCAGAAGTGCAACGTTGACATTTCGCAGTGGATTTCCGTCTTGTTGTCTTCCGGCCATTTAAAGGAGAGATCATTCTCGGGCAGATTAGTAGTGCCTCTGAGTATGGCATGAAAAGTATGAACCAATGTCTACGCATTCCTTGATTTTCGATAATAATTCTTAGAGCTAGTACGCCTTGACTTCTTCGATGACATTCTCGTTCCTCCAAATCTCATGTTTCCGGGAAGTTTCTTGTAAGTCTTCTTTCTCACTGCCACTGCACTTGCGGCCCTTGAATTAGTCCTCTGGTTGAGGATGTATACCCCTTTGATTTATTGTCACATATGCTGGATATGGAACTGACTACCATGGCAGTAACGTACAAGAGCAGGTGTGGACGTGGGTTAACGAAGGCGACGAATACTTCTATGACAAGCTCGAATGGGTACGCATCCGCGTGGAGGACGAGCATTGGCACGATCTCACTCCTGTAGCTCCTTCTGAGCGTGGCAGTGAGTCTGCAGCAGAACGAAAGAGTCCTTACAGCATCACAGTTGGTCGATGATCCTTCTGTGTAGAACAAGTGCTTATGCGTTCAGGCCTCAATGATGCAGTCTGGACTCGGACCTGTCGAATGGTGGTAACAGTGAAGACAACATTTCGCTCCAGATGACCCGCTCTCCTGGTCTACGATGATAGCCCCCTTCAACTTATAAGAAGTGCAAGTTGTCAAGCGACG
Source organism: Cladonia metacorallifera KoLRI002260 (assembly GCA_000482085.2). NCBI lineage: Eukaryota > Fungi > Ascomycota > Lecanoromycetes > Lecanorales > Cladoniaceae > Cladonia > Cladonia metacorallifera. The sequence continues at coordinate 850,885 of KI911125.1, forward strand.
GTGAACCTGGGTGTTTTGCCTTGCCGCATCGCTCGGGAAGCTTCATTCACGCACTGTTGGATCTTCGGGAACACGTTGGTCTGTTCGGTATTTGATCTTCCGTGACATATAAGAATGAGTAGCCACGCTGACAACGGAGTGTAGGTAATCCATCGGCGCCTTTTTACAGGTGCTGTTACCATAGATCTCGTGATCAAGGCTTAGAGCACCAGTAGCCACAACAACTCGATCTTACCAATCGAACTCACCTCGTTTTCTGTCAGTCACAGCCTCATCTTTTGATCATTGTTAAATGAGTTACGATCAATATCTGGAACATACCCAATCGACTTAGCGAATTTCGAAGGCTACTCACTCTTCGCTGCAGCTGAGGATCCTTATTGCAGAAGCTCAACATTGCCGAGTGTTCGGCTTATTACTACCGCCAAAGCTATCTCTGCCGCTCATTTTGTGTTTAAAGCCAGCCACTTTGAGATCATACACCATAGCTCCTCATCGATCATGGCTGATCTTCCAAAAGATGGCTTCCCTATCTTCCAAGATGGCGACGTCGAGATTCGTTTGTCGCGCAAGCCGGAGGATCGGTTTGTCTTGCACAGTTTCGTTTTGGGCTTGCATTCTCCATTCTTCAAAGCCAGCATCAGTGAGCGCTGGTCCGGTCAGAACGATGATGCCACTACAGGCGACCCAATCAAGTGGAAATATCAGCTTCTATTCGAGGAGGATATGAACGTTGCTCCTTTACTCGCCAAAGCGGTATGTCGATCGCATTGCTTGTCTCAGATTTCATGACTAAGATCTGAACAAGAAGCCCGAAGCATTTTCTGTGCCACGCCCTGCGAACGTCTCACGACAGACAGCATCACTATATATCATGCAAGCTCCTTACGTCCCCTCAACAAATAGCAAGACCAGAACCCGCCTTACCTCAATTCGTGCGCATCGCCACTATCTAGAGACTTTGTACCATAAGCCACTCAATCTCGCCACTGTTAAGTTTCCTGGACTGGTAGATTCATTGGTTCGCGTATTACGCTTGGCGGACGCGTACGGCAGCCTTGCAATTTTCCAAATGCCCGTCGATACTGCCTTCGCCCGGCTCAAATCGGATCTCGACGAATTGTGCGGCAAATATTACTCGGAAATTATTCACATCGCTACGCTAGCAAGATCTGCTTGGTTGTTTCAGTACGTTATTTGTCGATTGGTAGGAGACCCTACCTGGGCAGACGAGAGAATAAGGAAGACATTCGACACGTTAGGAGTTACCACTCTAGTTCTAGAGAAACGGAGCCAGTTGAGGGAGACAATGCTGCGGCTAGATCACGACATAATGCTTGTTGGAGTGCCAGTGAGTGAATACTGCAGCGGACTACATGGACATACAGCTGCCCTTGCCACAGCAGCCTACCATCTTCGCCTGATTGGACTCATCAAAGACTACAATCGAGGTGGCTGGAGGTTCTCTTCGGAAAAATACCGGTTTCTTAAAGATGAGGGAGAGGGAGAGTCGTGCCCTGCAGGGTGCTATGATAAATTGTTGAGCAGGTTCGGTCCTATCAAGGTCCAAAAATCCGACTTCGAAGCCGTTATCGACAATCTTCGAACCACAGTTGCGAGATATGTGTCGCCACTACTTGTGGATCATGTGGGTGTAGATAGAACAATCCCAAGTCCGGAAGATGGAAACCGCGCGGAGCATGGTTTGACATGCGTAAAAATCACCGATGACGACCTTCCATGGAAAGATATCCCTTGGTAGCCAACATCCATATCTTCGCGGCCGCAGTTGACATTGCTCTGCATCTCCAGTCCCGCAGAACCGTCAACTCGAAGGCTATCTATCTGGGCCTAGGGACCTTCCAATGTCCCAACTATACACGATGCACATCAACACTCACACTATCAGCAAATTTACCATTGATCTGGACTTTCCTCTCTACGTTTGTGGAAACGCGCTTCATACACGGCGACTGCAACCACATCCACAGTCATTCAACTCTAGCTATCCATCTCCAACGAAAATATCCCAAAAAGCAGCATTATCCACAATAGTCGGCGTTTTGTGCTCTCATTCCTCAGGTCGGTCTGAAGCCAGGATGTGCACTCAGCAATTCCATCAATCTGCACCTTTCTCGTCCTCCTGCGTCACAAGGAGGAGGAGGGTTTTGCATGGGGCTTAGAAAAGCTTTACATTGAGCCTTTAGCTTCATACTCTCATCTCCAGGGAGAGCCAGAGAGAAACAAATGTTTCTTACGCGATTCAGGGCGAGTCAGATAGAAATCAAGAATATCTTACGCGATTCTTGCAATAGCATATAGCAGCAGCACGTTCATTTTATCAACATACTTGAACAGTGCTCACTCCACCAACATTGCATTCGAGCGTCACAGCATCTATTGTAAATACATTTCCTCACAATAACAGAACTCAACATCGGGGCATCGGGCAGCAAAAGTAGCATCAGCCCATGCCATCCATCAATCAAAAAAAGAGTTTGCCTCCACCCATGAAGCCGTTATACTCGTAACGTAAGCAGATAGGCCATACCCATCATCCATCGTCCATCATCCCATCCTCATTTTCATTCCCTAAACCCCCTCCCCCTTCACATACCCATCTCATCCTAGAAATCCCAAAACCCACTATCCTTCGGCTTCTGCTGAATCTTACTAGCCTGGAACTTCCCCCCATTCTTCCCCCCCACCCCATCCTCATCGCTCTCATCACCAAAACCCCAACTTCGTCCCGCGCCTTTCTTCCCGCCCATGCCGTCGCCGCTGCTCTTGATGCCGACTTGTTTGTTGGTACCGCCGTTGTGGAGGTTTTCTTTGTTGCCGGAGATGGGGTTGATGCGATCTTCGTCTTCCTTATTGCTGTTATTGTTCATGTTGTTGTTGGTCTTAGATGCAGGACCGCCGGGAGAGGAATCGGTGGCTTCCCATTGCGCGCCCATTTGCGAGACGAGTTTTTTCCGGGCTTCGGTTGCGGGAGGGGCGCGGTTCTCGTTGTTTGGTGCGCCCGAGGAGGGCGATTCGTCGGTCATGTCCCAGTGGGGGTCGAAGTCCTTGCGACGGTCTTTGAGATTGGTGACTGTGGAGAGGGGGCGGGCATTCTTTGTGGGGCTCGCGGGTTGATCGTTCTCGTCGAAGACATTGTTGGCGTACATGCCTGCGCCAGCCCTTATATTTCCTGCGCCGCGCGGATGGCCAGCGGGGCGGCGATCGCCTACTGGTGTACCGTCGTCTTGGAACTCGAAGTTGGAGACAGAGTCTGGCCGGGCTTTGGCTACGGCGGGGTGCTTGGCTGGACTATCCATGACAGGCTCGTCTTCTTCCCAGCCGAAGTGGCGGACATCTTGGCCACGAATTTTTGTAGGGACTTTTTCAGGGGTCATGAAGTCTTCAAAGTCCCAATTGTTTTGGTGCTTGGATTTTAGGCGGGCAGGCATTGGCTTCACCTTGTCGTCGCCCTCACCAAAGTCGAAGTGGTTGTATTTTGTCGGATCAGGCTTGATGTATTTAGTGTCCGGAGATTTAATGGGGCTGTCAGATTGGGCATCATTAGTGTCGAAGAGGCGGGAGGGCTGATAGTTCTTGCCCGCGCCACCTTTGGGCGCAACATAACGGGGAGTCATGTTTTCCTTCAGAGGTGATGAGGCACCGCCCTTTGTTGAGACTGCTGGAGCGTCCTCATCGCCACCAACGAACAGATCATGGTAGTCTCTTGGGGGAGGCTTTGCCGATTGAGCCTTGGGGGCACGAACACCGCCGTTCTCCTTCTTTGGCGAAGTAGCTCTAGGCTTCGACTGGGGCGATGCATCGGAATCGTTACCAACAAACAAGTCATGGTAATCGCGTGCTGGTGGTTTGGAAATAGCGGACGCATAAGGCTTGACAACAGCGTTCGGCTTGGATTCTTTTTCTTCGTCTTCTTCGTGAGGTGTAAAAAGGGATAAGCTGGCGTGAGGATCTCGGGTGACGTTTTTACTTTGTGACCTTGGCTTGGTTGTGATGGGGGCCTCATTAGAATCTCGAGTCGACTGCGTAGCGGACGTCTCGGTACCAGCGCTCTGATTTGTGCCTGCAGCAATTGTAACGATCAACTTCGCCTGATCTTTGCCATCGCGGATGGGCCAGTTTTTCCCTCGAGAACCAATGACGTCCACGAGTTTGAGCAAAGAGCCTTGGTCCCAGTAAAGGCGAATTTGTTGAATTTTCTGACTTGAGTCGAAGTGGACGATGTGCACCTTTCAATTGTCAGATTTGGCATCACTTCGTATAGAATTGAGGTATACGCACCACTGGGAAAGTTACAACACGGTCAGCTAGGAAGTTGTCGTCGAGGCCGGGCAAGTATGCGCCCCCACCCGTGAGGAATTCCAAGGTGAGCTCAACATCCAGACACAAAGCATTGCTACTCTCGATACAGCTCAGGATCTTCTCCTCTTTCTTTTTGAGGACTTTCTGGTGCGCTGCATGATGCTTGACAATTGCAGCAGCTGTGTTTATTGTGGTAAGTGTTGTGATGTAGTTGAGGGCAGCATGGTCGCTCAGCGCAGAAGCATTGGGATTGGACAGATGGCTCTCGTAGATTGCCCTGAGAGAAGACATAGTCCTAGAATTCGCCTTCGTGAGAAGGTGTGATACGCAGTGAGGACTGGTGTGGTGTTTGTGTTGTGGAGGAGGGATGTGGCTTGTGAGCTTGTTTACTCGGAAAAGGACCCGCAGTTATCGATAGACGCCACGTGCGGGTTAATCTTCTGGAAAGAGTTGACGAAGGTCTCGACGCAGCCTGTCAGGGCTTACAATTGGGGATAGTCCGTGTTGACAGTAAGGTGTGATTTCCTTTCTCACTGCCTTGTCAATCAGACGTCGTCTGAGGGAGGAATAAGGAGGGTTTCGACACTTGGCTCCCACGTTAGTTAGTTGTTTCGCACCAAGCGGCTCGCACCTACGCGTCGCGGGCGGCATAGCAACCCACGCATTAGGGGCATACTGGTCGCATTTAGGGTCCCTTACGCATGCAAGAGTGATATGCACATGCACCCTGCAAGACATCCTGACATAGAGGTGGCTTGACAGCTTCACCATTGAGTAGAGTGCTTCTATACATTACCGTTACTTTTGATCAATCAGATTACATAGATGATGAAAGAGACAGTCCAAAATCTTCCGAAACGCTATCCCTGGTATTCTTCTGCGAGCCAACCGTGTGGTAGTATCCTTGACTCATTGAAACATCGAATAACAATGCCTCGACGCCATAAAAGTCATCGCCTCGTAAGCGTTCCGCGCAGACATTCCACTTTACTCTACATAAGATCATCCGAAATCGCCCTCTCCCTTGCTTTCTTTGAGATTACAACTTGACAGAGGCATATTGCTTTAAGAGTTGCTAACATTCGTGTAACCACCTGGACCTGGATTAAACATGTTGGCCTGAGGAGCCTGCGGCCCCATCTGCGGCTGGCTTTCCACAGCAGGTGTCATCAATGCGGGATCCATGCTCGTAGGCCACAACTGGGTACCTGGATCAAGGCTTGCGTTCTGTATGTACGAATCCCAAGCATCCTTGAAAGAATTAGCTATCGACTTCATTACTAAAGGGTACTTGAACCTACCCAGTCCAGATTCGCTGGCGGCATATCCCCACCTGTATTCCCATTTCCAAAGAACGAGAGTGGACTTGGTACTGATGGGATGCCGTTGGCAGAGTCGTCCATGGAATAATTTGGCGTCAAACCCGAATGTTGAGTGTCCCCCATAGTCGACGGGAAAGCGCTATTGAACATCGCGGCAGAGCCTGGAGTCATACCTCCGTTGCTGAGCATCCCCAATGTCATAGCAGCCGAATGCTCGGGCTTCTCCTCTACTGGAGCAGGGTATGCTTGGCCGTCAGTGCCGTTCATACCAGGGAATGGGAATAGATTTCGAGTTGGCACGCCCGCTGCCGGATTCCTGCTTTTTAATTTCCTCAATATGACTCCAAGGATTTCAGAGGCTTTATATGCCTCCATTGACGTGTCTCTCGTTTCTTTCCAAATGCCATTAGATATTTCGAGGGCCTGTATCATATCGGCGCGTCGTTCCGAGCCCCATGTATAGATGTCGCCCGAGCTGTGTCCGCCTTCCGCTTCAGCACCGTAACAGAGATCAAGGGCGACTATCATGGCGGCAAGCAGGAAGTCGGCTGCCGTAAGCGAACTGATAAAAACCTTCATGCCATGCAAGCGGCGACCCGGCTTGGACTCGTAATGAAGTGTTGCTTGATGATTGAGCAGCTCCATGGAGGAATCCAGGCAGGTACGTCGCGATGCAGCATATTTGTTGGTCTCGCGTGCTCGAGCTAGGAATTTCCGATGAAGGACGCACTGGCCTTTGTGATAGAGTATGGAGAGATTATAACGTTGCATGACCAATGCTCCTGGATCTGTCATAGACTCTTCAATACTGCGTAAACGGAGGTGAGGTGGGAGGTCTGCTCGAGCTTCCCTCAATTCACTATCAAGCGCCGAAATCTCGTCGTAATTTATGGTCGAGACTTGATGCAGTCTTTCAACAGTCTTGCCGAATGCGAAAGCCATATTGGCTTTCGCGCACATATATGAGACTGGAGTTGGCTCCGTTGGAGGCCTGGATGGTGGAAGGACTTGTGTATCTTCGTCGAATTCGTCATCGAATAGATTCCGAGGCAGCTCAGTATCGCAATCTCCTAGTCGTATCATGCTCGGGAGCCCTATTTGGAACGAGAAAAGGAGATCAGACTGTCGGACGAACGTCCACACTCGCCTGCGCAACTCGCCTTGGAATGGTGTGATATTGGAATAATTCTTCGGGTCTCTATGATATCCCATACGCATAGCGAGACGGGCGATCATGCCTACTAAGACCCAGACACCAACCTCAGCATCACGATTCCTGGCGTGTTCACAATGTAGGTGAAGCACCATGCTCTCAATCATGTCGTTGACAGGCTTAGTAAAATCAGCGAGAAGTAGACATTGTCCCGTGAGAGTTCTGTAATGTGCAGCCAAAGTAAGAGACTTGTCCCTGTACTCGGGAGGCTCGTCGTTCATTCGATAATAGGAGTTCATGGCCAAACACATTATGGCGAACATTTGTCCAAGCCAAGCCGGTCCAGTTTTTGAGGGATCTTGCCAATGTCTTTCATATTTTCTGTACCACGACGGAGGATGAAGTATATGGACCGCAGGGTCATACGAGTTGAAATATCGTGTGACTAGCTTGTCGGTCACAGCCCGCTTTGGCACCTGCGCAAGGAGCTCTGAAATTGGTGGTGGTCTTGTTCCACCAAAGAGGAACGTCGGGCCTTGGGGCGTAGAATCTACTCGGGCTTTTGCTTCATTGATTTTTGCCATTTGATCCTCGTAAGCTTGCTTTTGAACTTGTTGCGAAAAATAACTCTTCACCTCCTTAATATCATTCATAATTGCAGCCCAGTGGGCATCACCAAAGTACATGGACTTGTTGTTATCAACCTTCATGACTCCCAGCGACTGGGCCACCTGATCTGTCTCGCTTTCTTCTGCTCCTGATCCTCTGATAAGGCCTTCCTCCTCTTCCCCATCGATTTCAACCTCTCGGGGATAACCCATTGAGCCAGAGCTGGAGTTTAGAGACAATGCTCGTGAAGCTGCAGCTGGACCTGGAGCTTGCGAACCGTTGGTCATAAGGGAGAGTACAAGGCCTTCTAGTCTGTCTATGCGATCTTGCATACCATCCGGGGAATTGCTGGATTGCGACGACGCGGATTGCTTCTTGCGACTTCCTGGAGCTGCATACGAGCATGACATTGCGTCCCCCCTCTTAACACAGTTTTCGCATGGTTGCGAACGATTGCACTTGAGTCTAGAGACACATTGTCAGCTCCAAACATTGGAAAGGTTGCTGACTAGGTTGACCTGGCCAGCAACCGTTTGAGGGGAATAAACCTCACTTTCTATTCCTACAGGGAGCGCAGGATAACGGGACTCTGTTTCTCTTCCTTACCACCCGATATGAGCCATCAGGGGAGAACTGCCCATTGCTGGAGGTTGTCGCCGACGGCGGTGTTGGGGTCATGTTGGGTATAGTAGAGCCTTGTGAAGGTGACTGCTGCTCTTGAATATCGGGCTCGGTCGATGGCCTCTGACCGGGTACTTGGTAGTAGGCGAAGTTCATAAATTCGTTTGGCTTGTTAATCTTGGTCCTTTCAATGGCTCTGCTGCGCGGAATTTGCTCTCAGGATGAGGTGCTGTGTAACAGCTCGATGCAAGCCAAAATTTCGCGCTCCTCGGGAAATTGCCAGGCTAGCAAGAGTGTTGATCAATATGCGTATATCGTGAAACCTAAGGATATCTATACAACGATGAGTGTTGCGACGGAAGAGGCATTGAGCTGTTGACGTTCACCTACCGAGTATGCGCTAGGATTCCAGTCCAACATTGACAGCTAACAAAGCGCACAGCACAACGTAATACCTTAGGGCAAGTTACGCGCCGCCGCAGAAATGCTACATAGAGTCTGGACGCGTGAGCAGTGTGTGATTTAATGACTCATTCGTGCATGAGCTTCTCGACTTGAATCTGCTCAATAATCTTCGGCGTTAAGCCTGAGATCGCGAGTAACCACTAGACGCTAGGCCCATTTCAGTTTAGAACATATCAGCCACGAGATCTACCTAGGTACTACAGAGGTATCATTAGCAATAATTTATCTGATGTTAGCTCTATATGCATAATCTATGCTCTATTCTCGTACTGTTGCGACTCGGGTAAGGTTACTTAGAATGTGCTGAATTGGGATTGCTTCTAGATACAATGTAGTTCCCTATACCACTTCGACGTTCTCGAGCTACGGATCAGAGAAGATTGCACTGAGAGAAGCAGTGAAGTCAAAGGTTCGATATCCCTCCCTGTTTTCTTCACACAAACGGAAGGCAAAGCGTTTTGTTTAAGGTGGTTATGTTACAGCTTGAAAACAATTAGCTGATTCTCAAAACGAAGTGGACGGCTAGCCATACTGTGAGATTTCCTCTAGGTAAAACTCTTGGTGAATGATTGAATGACCTCCTTCAGCTTGGCATCTATCTCCTTCGTCACTTGCCCTTCCTTATCGATGGATGCCAGGAGGTCGCTCTCGTTGGTCTTCAGATGCGATAAGAAGTCTGCCTCCCACTGAAGAATCTTTCCCACGGGCACGTTATCCAAATGTCCGTTGACACCAGCATAAATGAGAGGCACCATCTCATTGACAGCCATAGGCTGATATTGCTTCTGCTTGAGGAGTTCCGTGAGACGCTCGCCACGATTGAGCGTTTGCTTGGTGGCAGCGTCGAGGTCAGAGCCGAACTGGGCGAACGCAGCAACCTCACGGTACTGCGCCAAGAATAGTTTCAGAGAACCGGCGACTTGTTTCATGGCCTTGAGTTGAGCTGCGGAACCGACACGGGAGACAGAGAGACCGACATTGATGGCAGGACGAACACCCTTGTAGAAGAGCTCAGCTTCCAGGAAGATCTGCCCATCGGTGATGGAAATGACGTTCGTTGGGATATAAGCAGATACATCTCCTCCCTGGGTTTCGATAACAGGTAGCGCAGTTAAGGATCCACCACCGTGTTTGTCGTTAAGCTTAGCAGCACGTTCCAGTAGACGGGAGTGAAGGTAGAAGACGCTGGAGGGTTGTTAGCAGATCATGTTATTTAGTGCGCATAAAGCTATCAATCCCGGTCAGATACTCACTCTCCAGGGTAGGCCTCACGCCCAGGTGGACGACGAAGCAATAGAGACATTTGACGGTAGGCCACAGCTTGCTTGGTCAAATCATCGTAGACTATGACAGCATGTCTACCATTGTCACGGAACCACTCGCCCATAGCACACCCTGAGAAAGGTGCAATATACTGTAGTGGCGCAGCTTCCGAGGCTGTAGCCGCCACAATGATACAGTATTTCATGGCGTCGTTTTCCTCAAGAGTCTTGACCAATTGCGCAACAGTAGATCGCTTCTGACCGACGGCGACGTACACACAGTATAGCTTCTTCGACTCGTCGTTAGTGTTGTTCCAGCGTCTCTGGTTCAACATCGTGTCAAGAGCAACGGCAGTCTTTCCGGTTTGACGGTCACCAATAATGAGTTCTCGTTGACCACGACCAATCGGCACCATAGCATCAATTGATTTGAGACCCGTTTGGACTGGCTGGTTGACGGATTTACGCGGAAGAATGCCCGGAGCCTTGAGTTGAGCTCGGTACCTCTCACTGGTTTTGATCGGGCCTTTGCCATCAATAGGATTGCCAAGAGCATCCACGACACGACCCAACAGCTCAGGGCCAACAGGCACGTCGACCTAAACAAATGTTAAACAATGGTTGGCGTGCGAAAAGTCCGGGGACGTACGATTTGGCCAGTACGCTTGACGGTCTCGCCTTCTTTTACAAGACGATCTGAACCGAATAGCACAACACCGACTTGGCCAGCTTCGAGGTTCATGCACATTCCTTTGACACCTGACGCGAATCTGATGCTATGAGCTTCACAACTCACAATTCTACCGCGTGATCAGACTCACTCAACAAGCTCTTCTGCCTGAACGTTGTTCATTCCATGGACACGGGCGATACCGTCACTTTTTGTAAGATCGGTCAGCCATGCCCTTGTATTTGCTTCTCCTTTCCATGAGTTCCGACATACCCAACGGACAAGACACGTCCAGTCTCAGCGAGACCAGCTTCCTCCTGTACTCCCCTGATCCTCTGTTCCAAAATGGAGGAGACCTCCGTTGGAGATGCTTTTGCGTCTGCGGCATAGCTTCGGACTTGATTAGATGCTACATTGAAGGCCGCTGGTGCTGATGTTCGGCTCTGTGGAGAATGAGGTAATTAGCTCGCTGCTGCCAGTATTACTGCACTAATTCTAGTGACAGCTTTAGAGCCCTCTAAGAAGACGTGTGCTATATGCACATAACGGTACACGCCATAGTAGGCGTTGTGGAGTGCGTAGGAGGTAATTTTTAGCTTACCAGGGTGGCTCCTCTGGGTACGGAGACTGCACCGACCGTCCGGGCAGACTGCCTCAATGCGTTCCTAATCATCTTAAGTGGAACGTATGGACGATAGGAAAAACAAGGAAAGAGTTATTGCGGCAATTGACCGTGGAGGAGGGGAATTTTCAATGATGTGCAATGTTGGCAATGAAGTTGACGGAAGCTTCAACGAGGAGATTCGAGCAGCGCCAAGCCACTAGACTCCTCCCGGGAAAAGAGAACCGCAACAACCTCTCGACGCAGTCATCGTTCTGTGCTCTAATAGAATTCTTGGACCATGATTTTACGATCATCAAGCTAGCTCTTTCCTCCTCTTTGGGCTTGTGTGGAGTATCCAACATGTCGCTGAACCTGGAGAAACAGCTTCTCTTTGTAAGTCTAGCTGGGGTGCTTGAGACTGATCATGTAGCTGACCCCACATTCAGTATGGCTCATATCACCATGCACCTGTAAGCTTGACTCAGAGCAGTCGACTTGGAGATATTCGAATGCTTATCCCAGCGCTAAGGTCAACAAAGCTATACACATTGTGTGTGTTCCAATGATCTTGTTGACCTCGTTCCTTTTCGTAGGTCCTTCCGATATCCGAACACAACCGTCTACAGACTTGCTAAGGCAGTATGCAGGGTACCAATACACCGTCTCTTTTGCCCATGCCAAATTGGCTTATCATCCCGAACCTTCCGCCTAACCTTGCAACCATTGCAACTTTACTATACGCAACATTATACGTTCTCATGGAGCCCGTAGCCGGAGGCATCCTGGCACCCTTGCTGCTTGCCAGCACGGCATACTCCAATCACCTTACCACTACGTACGGCTCGTCTGCGAATTATTGGGCGCTGGGAATCTTCCTTTTCAGCTGGATTGCTCAATTCATCGGCCACGGCGTGTTTGAAGGAAGAGCACCTGCACTTCTGGACAATCTCGTACAAGCACTCTTTCTGGCGCCTTTCTTTGTGTGGATGGAGATTTTGTTTTCATTCGGCTATCGCCCTGAGCTGAAGTCACGGGTGGATAGTGCCGTTGAGAAAGAGGTCGCCAAATATCAAAAGTCAAAACGACAAAGCAACGGCACTGTAAATAATAGGAGATCTGATGGCAAGGTTTGCTGATCGAGCATGACCCCGTCCTGAGCAAGACGCGCCAGTTTCACAATGACTGTTATAATCCTTCGAAGAATGCCCCGATCGGCGGTGCACATATCCTGCCTTTTTGTATGAGAGTAATTGCCAGTTACGAGGCTTTTCCAGCGATTCGTTTGGACAGAACGTGGCTCTCCTGCTTGACAGTGTTATTGCACAATAGCAACGAAGCAAGTACTTTGTGTCTATAGATCTGGAATTGTACACGGCTATCAATAATCTTCATATGCACATACTGTCCGTACCACCTCTGTGTGATGCTGTTCAGACTCATTCACATAATCTAGCGCAAGTAGCCTAAGCAAGCGCCAAGACTTTTGGATAGCCGAACCCAAAATGCCAGTCGCAAAGTGGTCATCCTCTATCCCATCCCATTCCTTCGGCCGCTGAGCCACTGTACTGCACTGACGAGGTCTCAAGCGACTCTCTACATTATCTAGAGAGTGCGCAAGAGTGCTAGAGTCTTTGCGCCGCCATTCTTTCGTGCTCAGTGTGCCTTAGTACGTCGCCTCGTGCCTCGTGTGACTGGACCATGCTGATTTTGAAGCAAGCTATCCTTCTATTGCACATCAATATATGAGCATTAAGCTCTGAGTATCACCATAGAAAGAGCTGGTGAGGCTCGATACGGAGATGAGAGCCGCCTGAAGGGGTGTCGAAGCCTCGCTTGATCCAAGCGTCTACCCATTGGGACAACACTCGATTCTTAAGAATCTGTATATTCCTATATAAGAGATACCTCGACTTTGGCAGAATGTATTTCCTCTACGAACTTGAGCGCGTGATTACTTTACATCCGTCATTCTTTGGACCGCGTGTGAAGGAATACCTTACGAACCGACTGCTGGAAGATGTGGAGGGGACTTGCACGGGGCAATACTACATCATTTGTGTGATGGATGCGTACGACATATCGGAGGGGCGGGTCGTACCAGGAAGCGCGGTAGCAGAGTATACCGTGCACTACCGAGCAGTCGTCTGGAGACCTTTCAAAGGGGAAACGGTTGGTCTTACTACGAAAATGACTGGCAGCTTCTGGCGTACTAAATCAATATGCGACACAGGTCGATGCCATTGTCAGTTCGGTCAACAGGATGGGTGTTTTTGCTGAAGTGGGACCTCTGCCGGTCTTCGTTTCCAGCCATGTGCGATCCTTCGCAGGTCAACCAAACGCGTAAAGAGGCTAACAATTGCAGCTGATACCGCCCGACATCAAATGGGATCCAAATGCCACTCCACCGCAATATACGGACAATGGGGAACAAGTCATTGAGAAAGGTACACATTTGCGCATCAAGCTGATGGGTACGCGGAGTGATGTGGGCAGTATGTTTGCGATTGGAAGTATCAAGGAGGACTTTTTAGGGTTCGAGAATTTTTATCTGGTTGTCATACCACGTACTGACAACGTTTTAGGACTCTGTGACCTGTCTGACTGCGTTCCATCATATCTGCACGGCAGGGTGGTCTGGAAGAAGCGGGTCACTCGATTCGTAACGCAAGTGCATCTCTCGTAGTAAGAGATTAACGGACTAGGCGTCGATGATTGACGTGAGAAGTGGCCCTGCATACCTTGACCTCCAAACCTCTCTGAGAAGATTTCTTGCGCCTGAGTGTAAAGAGATGCTACAGAGGCCGAGCTCTCACAGCTTGCAAATATTTGAGATTCGATATCTTTGCTACTAGACTAGTCTCCCAAACCGACTTCACACATTGTCAAAAGGGTACACAATGAACTTTCATCCCTACACCATTCGTACTTACAGACAGAGATCAGTAGACGAATTGAGCATAATTACTGAAAATTTGGATAGCACTAGCTCCAGCTTGAAGTCAACAAAGGCTTTGAGCTAGAATAAGGGCTCGTAGGGCTAGAAGGCAGATCGACGGATGGAGCTTGAAGCTAGTGCGCCTTCCCGGACGCCCTAACGATTTGACGTTCCAGAAATGGATTTCGCGCATATCTAGTCACAGCATCTTGCAGATTGGACACGACCGAGCATGGAAGGCTTATGAGCCACATTTTTACCATATGCCCCAGGCTCCAGGCTCAGCCTTTCATATACAGTCCCAGAAGTTGTCCGAGATAATTGCAGCCTCCTTGATGTGTCTACCAACTTGACGCAATCCATGAGCAGGTTGCTCGAAGTCACGCGATGGCTTCCAGTCCATATCATGACGAAGAGAGTAGGCCTTTAAACCGACACTCCTCATCTCCAGAAGAGCGAACCTCCCTCGACTCCCTCACATCCTCCTCTGATACTTCAATAGCTCTTGACCGTTTGAATCATGACGGGAGCCTAGTTGGCAATGGACACACAGCGGCCCCACCTCGGACAAAAGCTATGGGAGATAAAGACGATGGCTATGATGAAGAAGACAACTTCTACGTTCCTCCTGCCAGGCCAGGCTCGAAAAGAAGAAGTGGGAGCATTGTGTGGGCATTGGGGGGCTTGTGCCTTGGAGGATGGCTTCTTGCTCTAGTGCTTTTTGTGTCACGACAAAGTTATCAACCAGCTTCCTCAATACCATATGACCCGGCAGCTACTGTATCACATGGTTCTGGCAAAGCCGTCACTTTAGATCAATATCTCAATGGGCAATGGCGGCCAAAGCATCAGCAGATTCAATGGATCGCAGGCGCAAATGGTGAAGATGGCTTGCTACTGGAAATCTCCAAACCTGGACAAGATTATCTGACCGTCGAGGATGTGCGCAGTCGCAAAGAGAACGCCAAGCATCTACCTAGACAGACCTTAATGAAAGCTGATGAATTTAGTGTGGATGGCGTCACGGTGAAGACAGGCAGGGTCTGGCCGAGAAGAGATCTCAAGAAGGTCTTAGTCATGTCAGACGAAAAGAAGAATTGGAGGCATTCGTATACTGGATTATACTGGATTTTTGATGTGGAAACTCAGCAAGCTGAACCTCTGGATCCAGCAAAACCTAATGACAGGATCCAACTTGCTTCATGGTCATGGCAAGGCGATGCCATCGCGTTCACACGGGACAACAACATGTTCTTACGCAAGCTCGCTACTAAAGATGTAGAACAGATCACGACAGATGGGGGAACTGAGCTTTTTTACGGTGTACCTGATTGGGTGTATGAGGAAGAAATCTTTGGTGGACACAGTGCCACATGGTGGTCTGAAAGTGGGAAATATATTGCCTTTTTGCGTACCGATGAGACTGCAGTTCCCGTGTATCCCATTCAGTACTTCATCTCACGGCCTAGTGGCATTGAACCACCAGCTGGAGAGGAAAGCTACCCTGAAGTACGCCAGATCAAGTATCCAAAGGCTGGTGCACCCAATCCAGTAGTAGACCTACAATTTTACGACATCGACAAACAGGAAGTGTTTACAGTGAAGACTGACAGTGACTTTCCAGACGATGATCGTCTGACTACTGAAGTAGTATGGTGTGGCGATCAGGTCTTGGTGAAGAACACCAACCGAGAAAGCGATATCCTGAAGGTGGCATTGCTCAATGTCAATGAACGAACGGGCAAGGTCGTCAGGACTGATGATGTCAACAAGCTCGACGGTGGGTGGTTCGAAGTTACGGAGAAGACTACCTATATCCCTGGTGATCCTGATAAAGCCCGGCCTCACGATGGCTATATTGATACTATCATCCACGAAGGCTACGACCATTTGGCTTATTTTACTCCTCTGAACAATACTGAACCGCTGATGCTCACCTCAGGGAAATGGGAAGTCGTCAATGCTCCCAGCGCAGTAGATTTGAACTCAAATCTTGTCTACTTCCTTGCTACGAAGGACGGGAATACCAACCGGTATGCTTACAGTGTCAACCTTGATGGTACTGCCCTGGCGCATTACACTGAACACCGCAAAGATGGCTACTACGACGTATCGTTTTCGACAAGCGTTGGCTTTTCTTTAATTAACTATGAGGGTCCTGATATTCCTTGGCAAGAGGTCCGCTCAACGCCTGGCTTTGACGGCCATTTTTACTCGCATCGTTTTGAAAGTAACGCAGGACTCGCCAAATTGGCGTCTGCTCACGAACTACCGATTGAGGTCTACTCGACCATCAATATTGATGGCATTGATCTGAATGTTGTCGAACGCCGCCCACCTCATTTTGATGAAAACGAGAAGTATCCTGTTCTTTTCGAGCTTTATGGAGGTCCTGGATCTCAAAGTGTTGATAAGAGGTTTAACGTCGACTTTCAATCCTATGTGGCATCGAACCTCGGATACATCGTTGTGACACTTGACGGGCGCGGGACAGGATTCCTTGGGCGGCAGGCGAGGACCGTCATCAGAGGCCATATTGGTTACTTCGAGGGTATGGACCAGATCACGGCAGCCAAGATGTGGGCGAAGAAAGACTACGTTGATCCCGAAAGGATTGCAATTTGGGGCTGGAGCTATGGCGGCTTTATGACATTAAAGACGTTGGAACTAGACGGGGGAGAGACTTTTAAGTATGGCATGGCCGTTGCGCCAGTCACGGATTGGAGATTCTACGGTAAACCTGACCCATTCTTGCCTAGCTCTGAATGTGCCTAACTCAATTGACAGACTCCATCTATACAGAGCGCTACATGCACACTCCCCAGAACAATCCTGAGGGCTACGCCAACACCAGCATAAGCAACACGACCGCCCTCCAAGGCAATGTTCGCTTCCTCATCATGCACGGTGTAGCCGACGACAACGTTCACTTGCAGAATACTTTGACGCTCCTTGACAAGCTCGATCTCGCGGGAGTCGAAAATTACGATTATCACGTCTTTCCGGATTCAGATCATAGCATTTTCTTTCATAATGCAAATAGAATGGTCTATGACAGTATGCCAATTCGTTCTAACAACACAAGAGCAAAGCTAACGTGTCTCAGGACTAAATAATTGGCTGATCAATGCCTTCAATGGTGAATGGCTCCGAACGGAAGATGCAGTCCCAATGGAGCGAATAGGGGCTAGTACTGGTAGAAGGTGACCGGATCTTACGCAGAATTGTTGGCGCTTGGGCGTCTTGGATGGCTAATGGCTCGAGTTGAAAATTATACATATATGCAATGGTGGGCGTCGAAGGAAAGGTTGGATTATCGCGGGCATGTTCTTGGATAAAGAGTTGGTCAGTCGTTTGTGATCATAGAAAGATGCATGGCAGGCTAAGAAGATGAAGAAGGCATTTTATTTCCTGCATGTCTCAACGGGCGCTAGCAGCAGCCGAGACGGTACCTACGTCAGAAAGAGGTGACGTAGAAAAACAAAATCTAGATGCTCATGGGAACTTCAACAACTCTGAACTCCATACTCCTTTCCTTCACATCCACCTGTTCAATTGAGAGTCATGTCAGATAAGCCCAAGATGACTCCAGCAACTAAAGAGCTTCTCAAGAAGGTGCGCATGATGGTGCCGCCTATGCTTGACAAGTTCCACAAAGGTAGCCCGATCCTTCAAGATCCTTGGGAATGAATCTCACAGCAATACATAGGTCAATTGGGTAGAGTAGCAGTCATTGGAGGCAGTGAAAAGTTTGTCTCGCTTAGGAATGCCACACATTCATCCAATTGACGAGTCCTCAGCTATACCGGCGCGCCCTACTTCTCCGCCATGGCATCCGCACGATTAGGTATCTCCTCCCTGAATTCCCCCATTTCTAATGAATTATACTAATACCATCTTCCAGGAGCCGACCTTGTACGCCTTCCCCTCCGTTCCAAATGATCTCAACCTCAACTAACCCCCCCAGTCCCACGTCGTCTGCACCCCCCCAGCCGCCAACGTAATAAAAACCTACTCCCCCAACCTAATGGTCCACCCCATAATGCGCGAAACCTCCGAAATCACCCACTCCCAAGTCTCCTCCGAACCCTCCGCCATCGCCTCCCCCGTCATCGCCATGCTCTCCAACCTCCACGCCGTCGTCATCGGCCCAGGCCTCGGCCGCGACCAACTCATGCAGAAAACCGTCGCTGCAATTATTAAAGCCGCGAGAGAACATAATACCCCTTTAGTACTTGATGCGGATGCTTTGTGGCTGATTCAGAACCAGCCGGATCTCGTGCATGGGTATAAGGAGTGCGTTCTTACGCCTAACGTCGTGGAATTCGGCCGGCTGGCGAAAGCTGTGGGATTACCGCCAGATGAGCTCCCGGATAGTGGCGAAGCGGGATGTAAAGCTCTCGCTAAAGCCCTCGGTGGCGTACTCGTGTGTCGGAAAGGTGCGGTGGATTGGATCAGTGATGGGGAAGATGCCATCGTTGGAGATTTGGAAGGAGGAAGGAAGAGGAGTGGTGGACAGGGCGATACGCTGACGGGTAGTATTGGGACGTTTTTGGCGTGGCGGGGTAGTTATTTAGAGGGGTTGTGGGATGTGGAGGGGGGGATGGGGAGGAGGGAGACGTTGATGTTGGCGGCGTGGGGGGGGAGTGCGATTACGAGGGAGTGTTCGAGGAGGGCGTTTCAGAAGAGGGGGAGGAGTTTGCAGGCTAGTGATTTGACGGAGGAGGTGGCGAGTGCGTTTGAGGTGCTGATTGGGGAGAAGGAGGAGAGTAAATTGTAAGGGGGAGGATATGTGTGGTGGATGAGAGGGTTTGTGTACATAGATTCATACTTTACTATGTCTGCCATGTGGGCATGGAATGACAATGATTGATAGAGCGCCCTAGAAATAGCATTGTAGGTATGAACAACGAGATCTAGTTCAATCCACCGCGAGCACTTCTCCAGCTAAGAAAGTACGGTACTGTTCTTCTTGATCTAGCTGTAAAGCATAAGCATGCAGCAGGACTGTTCATAATCCGATTGATACTGTTCCACTAGTACCTAATGAAGAACAATTAAAGCCAGCTGCCCCGTCTATTAGACATGCACCTCTAACCCCCCTACACAACGCCAAAACAGCCGTATCATCCCTCAAAACGCCCGAAAGCACGCCCGCTAAACCGACTGCAAAGCAATAGTACGCTAGTAAGTACTCGCGAACCATTAAAGATATCGAGTCTCACTCATCGACTCCGATCGCCAGAGTGAAAAAAGAAAAAATCCTTTTCTGCATGCACCTTCAGAAGGCAAGGCGAACCTGTACAGGTTGCCCGCCTCAATATCGCTGCGGCTTAGCCTTCCTCGCCATCTCCGCCAACCTCTTCTTCCTCTCCTCCTTCTCATTCTTCAACTTCGCCTCCAACTTCGCTTCCTCCTCATCCTCCTTCCTCGCCGCCCTCGCAGCCGCACTCTCCTCTTGCTCAACATCCGAGAAGCCAGCTTCCATATCATCGGATTCTTCTTCGGAGCCATACTCGTCTTCTTCGATATCATCCAAGTCGTCCTCGTCCGTGGCTGCGTATTCGTCGTAGCGGGGTTTCGAGGGTTTGACTCTGGTGGATTTGGGGACTGCGGAGGAGGTGGGTGCCATGGTGCCTTTGTAGGTTGGTTGAGGCCTGGGTGGTTTCGCTGTACCTTTGTAGGTGGGCTCAGGGCGCTTTTTGGCATTGGTGGTCCCTGGTGCGGGACTGCTGCTCATGCTTCCGGAGGAGCTGGGACGATCGGTCGTTTTAATGCCTAATTTCTTGTTTTTAAGGGCCTTCTTTTTCATTTTGAGCTCTTTCTTGTAGCTGATAGGCATCTGATCTTTCGGTTTGTGGCTGATGACTCCTACAACTGGAGCTTTGGACTGGGTCGCATTGGCGCGGGCCATGATCTCTGCGTATGAGCCCTTTTTGGGAGCTTTCGCTGCTTCTTTGACGGTGGCTGTAGGAGTAGCTGCATTTGCTGAGGCCGGAGCCGCCGCGCTGACTGGATTGGGCCTGCTTGTTCCGCGATAAGGTATGTTTGGTTTGGGAGTCAGTGTTGAGGCTGAATTCGAAAGCTTGGAGGGGTTGAGACCAATCGCAGCTGTAGATTTAGACGGTAGCGTAGCTCCTGAAGATGCTGGCTTAGACAGGCGAGGATCCGTCGGAGGTGCAGCACGAGAGTTTTGCACATCCACGACGCCATTCTTGACATTCTTACTCTCAGGGCGCGGTAGGACGTCTTCTGCCTTGCGCTTGTTGTTCTGAGGTATACTACCTACTGTTGTCTTAGCTGGATTCTGTGCCTGGTTGTTGTGCGATCCGGTATCTGCACTCTGCGACTTCGCTGCCGGGGCTGGAGGTGTTGAAATTGAAGCACCATTGCCCCCGATAGAGCTCAGGACTGAGTTAAGGAACTGGGTCAAAGCGTCAGCACAAGGACCTCAAATATGAGTGTTAATCCAAGCATAGTGACTCACGCTCATGATGAAAGGTAAACTTTGGCGCTTTTGCTACCGTTGATGGTTGGTAGGGTGGTGTAAAGGAGTCATGCTACACCCTGGGAGGCAGAAAGCCTTCAGAGCTGCTGTGTAATATCGTCAGTAGTGTCGAAGTGGATTTAGCTAAGATGGCAGAGTGACACCAAATCTCAGAGCCGCGTGGAGTGAAGTGATCTTGAGCCCAAAGTTGCTGTGGCCAAACGCAGCCCTGTAGTAGCCGCGCTAAAATTTAGTGCCCGTAGTTAGCGCTTCCCACAAGCTCCGTTTCTCTAAATTATGTCGATATCAAGAATACCTTGACTCACGCAGCAACTACATAAGAACTCGACGTTTCAGTCTCCGCTCATCCCGCGGTTAAATCGATTGAATCTCCTGTTCGAAACATCCGCACCAAAAGTGCGTAGCTCCAGTCTTGAAAGTGCTCTTTGAACAACGGAATTGACAAACAATTTGCAGAACATTCGCCATGAAGCATCTCGCAGCATATCTCCTTCTCGGCCTTGGTGGAAACACCTCGCCCTCCGCTAAAGACGTCAAGGATGTTCTATCATCTGTCGGCATTGACGCAGACGACGAGCGATTGGACAAGTTGATCAGTGAGCTTGAAGGCAAGAACCTACAAGATGTACGTTAGCCCCACAAAATCTTCATACGAACAGCAGCTGATTATTTTGTCTCAGTTGATCGCCGAAGGCAGCAGCAAGCTCGCATCTGTACCATCTGGAGGAGCCGGTGGAGGGGCCGCCGCTGCCGGTGGTGCACCAGCTGCTGGAGGCGCCGCTCCTGCGGAAGAGGAGAAGCCAGCGGAGAAGGAAGAAGAGAAGGAAGAGTCGGATGAAGACATGGGCTTCGGGCTCTTCGACTAGATTCGTATAAGTTCGGCAATGGGGGCTTGTGCACTATCAAACTATGATAGGTTGACGTCGTGGAGGAAGTCCTGTGACAGCGCAAATCTGTCTGGACATCATTGTTAGGCGGACATAGCGGCTTCCATAGTCATGGACTATGTATATCCACACACGTGCATCTATGAAAACCCATGTTGGTCAAATTCAATCAACTATGTCCATCCCAACATATCGTGCATTAGAGTAATTCGTCCTTGATAGCCATACCTGAGGCAGTTCCAGCGACAATCTGCTCTTACACGTAAATACGAAGTAAGTGTATTATAAATGATATGTGGGTGTGATGGTCCGTCTTCATGGAACGAGCCATCTGTTTTCGCGCTAATCTAGCTCGGCTGAGAAGCGAGTTTCTGCCGCACTACGCAAAACCACCGTAGCAGTCCATCATTACAGCGTCAACCACTCAGTCTCATCCAGATCAACAGCGAGTCTGTTGAGTATCGCAATCATGGCTGACGCAGACTATGTGAGTACCTCACTTCCACTTCAAGGATACTGTGGTCCAGGAGGTGTCTGATTTGCTGACTGAGGCTAATGATTTGTGGTACAGAACCCCGAGGAGGCTGCTGGTACGTTCTCACAAGAGAAGAGGAGGGTTACATTGAACAGGAGGGCGCGAAGGCGAAAACAAACATTGCAGAGTCCAGAAGCTAACGGAATCCTACCAACACAGAGCTCAAGAAGAAGAGAACGTTCCGCAAGTTTTCCTATCGTGGTATCGACCTTGACCAGTACGTCTTTCCATCTGTCTCACCCTCATTCTATTCGACAAGAACCTCGACCTTTTTAACTCTTTGTGTCCCATTGTCCAGCGATACTGACAGCTTGGCCCAGACTCCTCGACCTCTCCTCCGAACAATTACGAGACGTAGTCCACGCCCGTGCCCGCCGTCGATTCAATCGCGGTCTCAAGCGCAAACCTATGGGTTTGATCAAGAAGCTACGGAAAGCCAAGCAAGAGGCAAAGCCCAATGAGAAGCCGGATCTCGTCAAAACCCATCTACGAAACATGATTGTGGTACCGGAGATGATTGGCAGCGTGATTGGTATCTACTCAGGCAAGGAATTCAACCAGGTCGAGATCAAGCCCGAGATGGTTGGTTTCTATTTGGGGGAGTTCAGTATCTCATAGTAAGTGCGGTCTGTGACTGGAGTCTATCTACTCTGAGGCTGATACGGGGAACAGTAAACCCGTCAAGCATGGTAGGCCGGGTATCGGTGCTACTCATTCTTCTCGATTCATCCCGTTGAAGTAGGTGGTGGGGGAGGGAAATGGTACGGAAGGGCATGTGGTGGAAGACATGGCACTCAAGATGGATCTTCTGTGTTGCTAGCTTACACATATTCTCAATTCCAATTGATCAACATGCAAGCGTATTGGTGGTATTCTACTGCATTACATACATTTTATCCCCTTGTGGTCCTAGTACCTCGAATTGTCCTCGCTTCGGCCGTTATGAAACCCCATTTTCCTTGTCTCTTTATCCGTGTTGCTCTATCCCAAAGAATCTAAACCCAGGGCGTTCAGGGCCACTTGAGCAAGACGACTCTTTGGCAGTTGACTTTTTTCTTGAAGCAGTGCATCTGCTCTTTAGCAATCTTCAAATAAGTGTCATCAGGGCCTTCCAGGGCTCACAGGCGAGGTTTCCGTCAATATTATCGCAACCTTAAAAGGACGGTACTCGTGAATGGCGCTCACAAGGAGTTCCAACCTGAGTTGCAATTTCTTAGCCTCCGGGGTACCTGCCCGTTTGACATAAAAAGATTTTCTTCCGTTGGTTGCATGGTTAGTTCACTATGTATTTCCCCATATTTATTTCATATTCCTATCACACACTTATGCCTTCAGTCATTCGAGAGACCAAACCGCAACGCATCAAGTTTTTCAACGTCCACAGAGTGAACGAGGGGAGTCGCAGCGTGGTTTCCACCTTGCCTAGCAAACCTCGTCTCACAGAACCGCGTCCGGTGCTCTCGCCTTCAGAAACAATGTGTCCTGAAAATTGGGCAATGCCGGGAATTTCTCGGTTGTGCATCGCGGCTTAAAGAGGGAAGAGCGAAGAAAGAGACAGTATCTTTCCTCATGTCAACTACCGATGAGCCGCATCGAAGGATCCATGATTGATTTGCTAGGGAAAGAGCAAGGGCCGGGCCGTAGCGAAACATCGAGAAGCAGGTACTCATGGCCCAGGGACGCCATGGCCTTACCAAATCTCTGCACGCTGACGCAGTGTCGTCTAATCCCGACATCTTTCCACTAAATAGAAGACCTACAGCTCGTGGGCTTTGCACTTTCCTCTTGCCATATCCTGAGTGCCAACATCCCATGCAACGAGCTCTTCTTGCTCTGGGCTCGATATCTGTACAGCATCATCGGACGAAGAAGTCACATATTGAAGTCCAGATTCCGGTTCAACAACACGATCCGGGATACCTCTAAGACGCCTCACCAGCATGAGTTACCCACAGTTAATGTATTCCAGGCAGCTAGTCAATGATGTCGTGGCTCCGTCAGAATACATAACAATGATACAACCCATTGCAAAGTCCGTCTTTCTTGTCACGAATGATTTTTCTCAACAAGACCTAGACGACTTCGCCCCTGTACTCAATAGTGGCATTCAGGACAAGTGGGTCTCCAACGTTTCTACTCCCACCGGGAAATTCAAAGTCGTCGAGCCCGCCACCCCACTCGAGGTCCCAATGATCGGCGTCAGCCCCGGCCTTCTTCAGACCAGACCTGACATCCTATCAA
The DNA here is from genome assembly GCA_000482085.2 of Cladonia metacorallifera KoLRI002260. Taxonomy (NCBI): domain Eukaryota; kingdom Fungi; phylum Ascomycota; class Lecanoromycetes; order Lecanorales; family Cladoniaceae; genus Cladonia; species Cladonia metacorallifera. Next base: position 875,020 of record KI911125.1, read on the forward strand.
AGGACGCGCCATCATCGGCTTATATCTTCCTGGTACGAGGGAAGAATGCGAGTGAACGCACCAAAGCAGTTGCTAAAGTGACTCGAAATGCCGCTGCAGCAGCTATGCTCTACGAACCGATTAATGGTTATTCGATCGTCTTCTCCGGAGCCATCTTGACTTGCAATGTGGCCAAAATCTTCCCTCCAACGCCGATGAACGTAAAGTTGAAGTTCTCTAAGGTCGACGACATTGCTGGTCTCCGTAAAGTCGCGCTCGAGAAGGACAATAAGAGACAAGGCAACAGTATCGGCGTCTGGTGCTGAGCGTAACCGAATGTATGTCATAGCTCGCATTCACCATGGCTGATACTGACCAGCGTAGCCTCTCACCAGGATTGATGTACTTGCCGCATCTCAGAATTGACTTTCGATGCAGAAAGTAAGGCTATGACCCAAATAGCAGACACAACATTAACCCAAGGACAGCTCTATATCCTCAAACTCCTTGGGCTATCACCAAGAAATGCATGATTTGTGGCAACGAGGGCCCCAAAGTTCAAGAAAAGGATACTCGCCCTCAAAACCCCTTAGGTACTATCTCTTACAAAGCGCAACGGCCTTGTGCCTCAATTCAAGGCCTGGTATATCGCTCCAAGCCTACCATTGCCAGACATCACACCAGCCGTTCAATTTTTGAATTATAACAGGCAGAAGTATAGGTATCAGCGGAGGAGTAAAAAGCAAACCGCAATAGAAAGTGGAAAGTCCATCCTCCATTCTCTTACCATGCATATTAAAGGGCTATAGATATCGTGCGAACCTATCATGGAAGTGCGAGACAAATCCCGGCAGAGAAAATGAATAGGACAGCCAGCCGAAAGGCAGCCTGATTTGACTCATGGGTATCCATTATTTTACTATGATACACAGAATCCACTACTAATTTTTTCTCTTTCTCTCTCTCTCTCATCCCCACACAGCACTACAAAACAATCGTCTCCGCCCCACTTCCCGTACAATGCATGCCTATCAAAGGTATCATTCAGTCCACCTCCCCTATATATTAAAAGTCGCCCTATATACCAAGAAGCGAAAAGCCTATACAACAAAACAAACCAAAACACTATATCTGAGGCGCATGAATCTCTGGTACACATTGGAATTACTCTCTCATATTCATCCCAAATAAGCGATTCCCACAACCGCCGCGCACAGAAGCGCGAAATTGCTTGTAGCGAGCGTGATAGCGGCACTCGTCTTGGAGCTTGATGGTGAAGGGCTGCTGCTTGTGCTTGTCCCGGTGGACGAGCTGGATGAGGTGGCTGCAGCGGATGATGATGAGGAAGATGTGGATGTGAGGCTGGCGTGGCTCATGGTTGTGTTCCGCGACATGGCGGTGCCGGTGGCTGCTGAGCCAGATGCGCCCGTACCGACAGCTGCGGGAGCGGTGGTGGTGGCGTTGCCAGAGGAGGAAGTGCCGTTGCTGCTTGAGCCACCACCAACAACACCGCCGGATGCGGGATTTATTCCCACGGTGGAGGTGGCGCTTACGCTTGCGCTGGTTGAGGTAGACGAGGAGGAAGCGAGGGCGGAGACAGCGAGAGTGGGACCGCTGGTAGAGCCGCCAGTGAGGGTAATCATACCGGTGTAATTGGGTGGGTTGTCGCCTTGTTGGATTTTAAAAGCGTAGTTGCTGGCATCGGGGAGGGAGCTGGGCACGGTCCAGGTATAGGATGTGCCAGTGGCGGAGCCAGTAACTAGGAGCACGGTTTGCAGGTCGCTGGGAAGACCTTGTTGGAGGGTGAGTGTGACAGCCTGTTTGGGTGTGTTAGTTTTTTGTTTGAATCTGAGGTTGGGTGTTTGGTGGGAGAGGAATTGAGTGGGTTGGGTTGAATCTTACAGAACCATCACCTCCCTCCCATGTCAGGTCGACAGATTGCCCAGCTGTGATATTCGCGGGGGGGTTCGTGAATGCGATCATGGTGCTTTGAGCGATAGCTGCGACAACGAAAGTTGCGCACGCGAGGAGGGTTCGGGATAGCATTGTGATTGTGATTGTTTGTGTTGATGCGCGAAGGAAGAGAAGAGGGTTGGTATTAAAGGTAATTATTATTGAAAAGGTGAGGTCTGGAAAGAGTGACAGACTTGGTATTATTATATTGTAATCGCTATAGCGAATATGTAAGGAATGGAATTGTTGGATTGGGGAAAAAGAACTGGGGGAGGAGAGAGGAAGGGGAATACGAGACGGCGTTGGCATGGTATTGGGCAAATTTCCCTGCATGGTTTGGCGACGGCGCTAGGTTAGACGTGTCAGGTTTGGAGCGGACCAATGGTTGTGGGCGGCTCGGTTGTAATTTTTGGAGGGGGAAATCCCCGCTGTAGATCTCGCGTACGTAGGAACCTTGGGTGGAGGATGTGTCCACTGGGTAACTGAATGTGCGACTTACTATGGTGCAGTTGTAGATATTTTCACATACCTCACATACCTAGCCATGATATATGAATTACTTCTTTGCTATTGATATTCCTCGCCTTTGCAATCGAGGAACTGTCTTCTGCAAATGTATAAGATAGAAAAGAGCAATTGTTTCTACTTCTATCGCCAAAAAAACATATGAACCATACATTTCAATAGTAATCCATCCAATACCATGGCTACATACAACCACACATGGAAATAGAAATCCTAGCTGTGCAAGTTATAGAGCTATTCTGCGATATCAAAACATCACAATCTCAGATGCAGAATTGTAAAAGCTGATATCTTTAGCATTGATATCTAAGCCAGCGCCTGAGGAAGCTCGCACATGCCCATGAAACTAAGTTTTATCACGTTGTAGAGGCCATGAGGCGTAGGATTACAGGCATGGGCAGAGAAATAGAGAGCGAGAACCTCCCCTTATCTTAGGGTTCCAGGAGCTCCTTTCCATGATTATTACTGGCGTCACACTCTCTTGATAAGAAGCGTTGACTGGTCTTATTGAGTGTGGTGTGGTCACGCATCTAGCATCTGCAATCAATCACATATTCAAATAAAAGTTTAACTGTATTCAAATTTATACATTGAGTTCCCCCAAGTAATGCCTTCTCTATATCATGCATTTGGCTTGGCAAGGCCCAATTGCTGGAGGATCGATGATTTCCTACTCCGTTCCGTAGCCTGTCTTTGTGCTTCCGACTCCGCATCTCCCGCCTGTCTCGTCACTCTCTCAACCCGCTTTTCCTCAGTCGCCGCATTCTGCTTTTCGTAGTGTGCTATCACTGCACTAAGATCTATCGAGTGCCCGGCTGGCACGTTGTATGGCGAACCGGTGTTGAATATTCTGCAACAGACAAGCAAGCGAATTAGCGAGCAATTATCAAATAGCACGCTTTAGAAGTAGTATTTGGTAGACTCACTCCTGGAACTTCAATTCTGTGTGGTGAGTCCATGGACTGCTCTGGAAAAGGTTCCTGTCCTCAGCGGCCTGCTCCACCATTGCCGTGTGTAGTGCATTTCGCCTTGCAAATTCGTCTTGAAACCAATTGTATGATTGCATCACGCGCGTGAGGAAAGGTTGGTGGTCAGGATCGGAGGGGGACGAGCGAGAGTATTTGTACACGGCGAAGGATAGTGCTAGAGCTGCGATTGAGATATAGAAGCCGCGCTGAGAAGGGTTGGTTAGTGGGCCGGCACTTATGTAAGAGATCATTGTGGCCTGTAGGGAAGGACTTACTCCCAGATGCTCGTCAACAGGATGGGGGTGGGGAGCATGGTGGGTTGGCTTGTGTTCCCCAGCGGACGCAGTGTGGAGGGAGTCAGTCCCACTGCTCTCTGGCCCCTAGCTGTACGTATCAATATTGGTCATACATCCAGCACCACATGTTATGACAACATACTGGGGGTGGCTTTTGAACATCCGTTTTTCGATCTGATGTAGTAGGGTCCGGCGAATAGGGAGGGTCTGCGTAGCCACGCCACTGACATACAAGCGGACGCTGTGCAAGACGCACGGCGGCTCGCCGGGCCTGCAACATTATGTGAGGCGTTGAGATCTGTCAATGCCTTGCTGAAGTCAAGCTTGGGTACCAGCTGGGATCCTGGAGGTTGCTACGTGAAGGGGTATTAGTCAGCCACTTCAGCCAATCACAGAAAAATTTGATCCTCATTGCGGACCTCGAACCTGACAGATAATCCTACTTGAGGACAAAACAAGAGGATCAGGCAACAAGACTGTAGGATCGAGAAGCGCATGGCTGTTTTCTTTTACTAGCGTTTATTTCCTTCTGTCCTCTTTGCTTCAGATCTCTCTTCTCTCCCCAGCAAAATGTTCAAAGCTATCCTTTTCAATCTTCCATCAGCTCTATCAGTCTTTCTGTTCTTGTCTCTCTCCAATGCGCAAGCCAGAAGTCCAGTTGCCTCCCCAGAAGCCACGACAGAATTGATCTGCCATACGCAACACGCCTCAGAATGCTACCCTGCAATCTTCCAACCCACGGAACACTTCGAGATTATCCACGACGACCAGTCTATCCCCCCAGGCCTCCATGTCCGCATGAACCTAGCAACCGGCCTCAAAGAAGCGCGTCTGAATATTCCTGAACCAGAAGATGCGCCCAAGGCGGACATCGTGATTGTAGATAACACACCAGTCCGATTGGCCGCTGACGAAGAAGTTGAAGCCGAACCCATGACGCCACCCGGTATTCAAGATCAATCCAAACCGGATCGAGACTACGACTTTCTGCGTCCTTCTATGGATCCTGAAGAATCTTCTCTCTTCGCCTCAGAAACGTCCAACCTCCGCTCCTCCTCTCTACCCACTCTTGAAACTCTCTCTGCCCTGACAGACCTCGTCCACTCCTACGACTGGGGCCTAGCCCTCGCCCAAGACGGCTCCCTCATCCATAAACTGACCGAAACCTTCCAACCTGTCATGAAACTCCAAGCTCCAATTGAGGTCCGCTCAGCCACTGCTCTACTGTTAGGCACCGCAATCCAGAACAACCCTGAAGCCCTCGCCGCCCTCGAATCCCACACTGAAACAAACACCGAATCTGAACTGGATCTCACCTATGCTGTCGTCCTCAGCCTAGGCTTTCCCCTAGAGCAAACCAGCCCTGCCCCTGAAGTTCAACTTCATCAACGAACCCTCTTTCTCCTCCATCAGCTCGCCTCCTCTCCCACTCAACTATGCAATTTCATTGCCTATGAAGGCCTAGACAACCTGCACGTCTTATTCACCTACTCCAACACGAAACTACCCTTCGTGAACGACCCTCTTAAATGCCCGCGCATAATACCAGGCGACGACGGGCGAGATAAATTGCGCCAGCGCATCGCCAACCTAATGCTCGATCACGTCTTACCCCTGTTTGAGCGCCCAGAGCCCTGGAATTATATTGATAGAACTGTGAGCGGAAACGAGACTGAGGAGATGACACATCCGGATGGAGTCAAGGCAACGCGACAAGCCTTGGAACCATGGAACGAAGCTTTTGAGGCTGCGTTGAGAGAGTATGCTGTATTTATGTCTGAGAAGGATCAGTCTCAAGCGCCGGTGGCATATAAAACGTATTCGAGTATAGAGGAAGCTTCGCTTTTCTTGAAGAAGATACTAGACAAATTATAGACCGAGACTGATCAAACCAAGGTCTTGGGACTTGCAAGGAAGGAACGAATCGTCATGTGGGACCAAGATCCCTTTGATTTCAATTTTCATTTGTTCATATCAGGTGGTATCTATACTATAGGACAAGGCCATCGTGCAGGCATCAGCGCCACTTTTTGACCTAGTGTGCGCGTCAAGGGGTCGACGATGAGAGATGTCAGTAATTTCTGCTGCATGTTCATGCTGACTTGTCGCCTTGTACCCGTCATATCGCACACGTGTGGGGTCTCAAGTCCACTTACTGAGTGTGCTTGGTTGCCACCCTCTCCATATGCGGCATAATCTCAATTCAATATTCAAGCGCCTCTCAAGCCCCAGACGCATCACCAGCCCTGATTTACATGCTCCCAATTCTCATCGGCGGCACTCTCGTTTCCGCCCTTTGAAGGACGAGTTGCAAGAGATGCATCTGGCATGACATCGTTATTGGCTTTGATCTTGGCTAAAGTTTTTCGGATACTCCTCTGCCGGCCCAAACAGCCCCATTCAAGAATGCAACTGACATCGTGCCTCATATTCTTGAGTTGTTCCTGGCGGTTCATGAAGTAACCCCTCATGTTGTGCATGTGATATATTGTGCCATTTTCTGAGGGTTCAGCCCAATGCACGTTGAGCTGGGAAATGAACGGGTTCACGGCTAAGGTAAATGCCATACATAGCTCCTTCCTGAGAAGACCATCTTTCAGGGGATGCTCGTCATCGGAAGCAGCGAGTTTCAAGAGTTTCTCTGTGGCGTGGACCATAGCAGCGCCTGTACGGCAGCACTGTGTCAGGCATTGGCCCCATTCACCGTCCCAAATTTTGGAATTCACAGCAAAGAAACAGTGGTACAGAGGTTTAGACAAAACCGTGTACTGCCGCAAACGGTTATTCAGAACACGCTCCTCAGGAGTGAATGCTTCTGCGGAATCCGAAACAGTAAATCGGCTTTGGTGCCTCAAGCTTCGGCAACGAAAGGAGAAGATCACCCACAGTCTTATCATTTCCTGGGTCCAAGGCTGGTATACTGTTCGGATCGAAGATCTGGTTCCTCACGCGTGCTAGATGGTCTTTCCTCCAGACTACAGCGCGTATATCCCGAATCAACGCTGGCCAAGAAAAGTCAACGAAAGTGTCTTCAATTGCTTCCATCGTGTGAGGAAGATCATTCAAGATCCGATCTTCTTCCTCTTCGGTCATTTCCATAAACGTCTGTCCCGTGATAGCCTCCTCGCATTTCGACTTCACTCTCGGATATCGGTCAAATGCGTTTCTATCGTCGATCAAAAGATTATTGATACGCAGCAGCTCCCGGGTCTCGATGCTGATCTTCGTACATGAGGTCGCAGCGGTATCATCCCCGTTTCCACTCTTCTTTGGTTGTGACATGGCTAGCAATCCTGGTGGTAGCCTAAGGTCTTCTTCCGTCAAAGTTTGGGGACTATGTGACTGCTCTTCAGGCGCAGTCTCTGTCTTCATTCTTTTGCTTTCCCACTCATCGCATTCGTTTTCGACAGACTGAGTTTCGGCCTAGCACGTCAACCATTAGCATATCACCTAGGCACAAGGGCAGAAGTGAGAGTGGATTGAGTCCTACCATATATGGCGATCTCGAGCGCTTTCGCTTCTCGGCCATATCAGGTGCTCTATCGGTGCTGTTGAATCGAATCTCACATGAATAAGTAGGCAGTCGGACACATAAGTGTAACCGTCGGTGTCAATGCTGCAGCGAGTGCCGATTCGGTATGACATGAAATATACAGAACGCCAAGATTTTGCGGCTAAAGTCCGCTATGAGGCTAAATTGATCGTTATAAAGAGCGGCCGTTGAGGTGCCTCGAAGAAGTTTCCCAGGTCTTGGCTGTGGATCCCGCTGCATATTCACTTCTTTCCATCCCCTGACACATCAATGAGCATCTATCTATTTTCGTTGAAGTAGAGAAGGCACAGAGAGTCTTTAATCTTGTCCTTATATTCTCTTCCACACGATCTATCATACGATATCAGAGTTAAGCAAATTGGGACCTATCTTCGCTTTAGAAGACCGTTAGACTAGATGGTTAGGATGATTGTTTACTGCTATAGTTCGTCTCAGCCTACTATCAATAATGATAATGAATATCTTGACCTCCCGCTGACTTCGTTTAATTTCTTGCAGTGGGCCCTTTCAGAGAGTTCTTGTTGTAAAAGTCGCGCGTCTAGGACCGAACAACACACAATTCTAGTGTCAATCTATGCCCTGAGCACGAGGATATGTTACCCACGCATAAATCAAGAACAAGCCCTGCACCACCTCCTTGTAGTATATCGTGATTGGCTGGTTGTTATTCGGATCGGGGACGTTGGTATATTCAATCTCAACATCCTCTCTACGCCCAAGGCCAATGGCGTACAAAATACAAGGTGTATTCGGTGTTCTCGCAATCTTCGTCAAATCCTTGTGGAACCGGTTGGCAATTTCGAGACCTTCCTCCAAATCTGTCCGACATTTTAACTCCATGCCCATATTTGGGAGATCTTCAACCTTCCGCGCCTTCAGCCCATGACCTTCAAGCGGCAGACACTTTAGTCATGTCCAGGGTGAACCAGAGCCTAGAGAGCCCAGACAGACCCACCTTGGGCTGATCCTTGATTCTCAGGTGTTGTGGTACACACAATACTGTTGAGAGTCCAGCCGAATTCTCGATAGACGATCAATACTCAGCTGCAACTTATCTGCGTGGCTTGCCGATCCCTAAGACATTGGGCTACGAGTACCGAAAGAAGAAGGAAATAGCTTAGAGGCCCCACAATGGTATACTGAATTGGGCTTTGATATATATAAGGCTGAGGCCTGAATGTATAGTTCGCTGTGTATAAAGTGGCTTGTAGTAGCTTCGTTCAGCTTTCCTCGCTCCTGATACGGCCTAACCCGCATGACAGGAGCTTGATTTCAGCATCAATTGCGACCAAAGTAAGACTTTAAAGTGCGAATCGCTATCTGTTCCTCCTTTCATCAACTATCCTAGTACGAGGTTTGATTGGGAAGTCTTTCTTCAAGAAAGCTTGGCACAGAGCCTGATTGAGCTCGCGCCTGGTACCTTCTATTGTCGCAGTAGTGGCCTGAAGGGTTCTCTTGCGCTATTTACCAATGCCACTCCGTGATCCCACGGAAAGTAATGCCCGTCATAACAGTGCGCCAAACATTCCCAAGGGCAAAAAGTCTAAGTCGGATCTTTAGGGTTTCAACCGACGATCCTCTATCTAGACTTGCATATCAGACTTTCACATATCTCTGCCGTTAAGTTGTTGGAAAGAGCTTAATAGGATGCTTGGAAATGTCCGCGGACTATCTATTGTCTTTGTAATAGCCCTTCCAATGCTGTCGTTACAGCACTAGCTCCTCAAGATTGAGGGACACTCGCCTTTCTCCCGATGGTAGACAGTGTGTTTTTGCCATACCTCACTTAACTCTAAGAATACACAAGTCGAGGAGATGATGAAGTTTCTAGCTAGACCTTTGCAGCACATATAATGTGAAGACTTTTTCTTGATTGATCCAACAGCTAGAGCGTTGCTCATCCTGAAGGCGCGAAGCGCAATGCTGCTACTCTCTCGCTCGCGGATATTGTTGTGACGTGGCATGATCGAATATACGTACTAATCTTCTACCTATTCGAAGGGCATTGGTCAACCATCCAAATGGTATAGTAATGTGAACTGTGATTCATGATTTCATCCAGCAGCAGCAACTGGAAAGCCTCCTTGCGTATGCTCCATCTGCTCGCCTCCAACAGAAGTGGTGTGAGCCAAGGTCGACGGGAGTGGGCTCTTCACCTCTTCTGACTTGACACCATTGATAGTAAGCGGCGTGCTGGGTTTAGTAGGTGGTGGTAGGACCTGTGGGCGCCATTTGGCAAGCACTTTCGCAGCGGGGGCTTTGGCATCATCATCTAAGAAGGGTTTAGCTTGTAGCATAGAGAATCAGGACACGCGTATGTATTGGAAACCTACAGTTCCTCCAGAGGTCCTCGACTGCGTCGATAGCTATATCACGGGCCGGTGGTTTCATCATTATTAAGTAGCTGCCAACATGTTAATCTTTGATCAAATGTACAGCGCCACAAAAGGATAGAGACTCACAGCAGAGTGTTCACGGCCAATTGTACCCTCTCCGGGTCCCTCGCAAGCCCTTTCACCCGCTCTAGCACCTTTTCGTTGACCTCTGGAACCTCTGAAAGGAACCTTATCAATAGCTTGTCTTTTGCATCCAGATAGGGTATAATGCCATCGAGAACCTTCAACATCCACCTCTCATAATGCTGTTTTGATTGTAGCGCTACCTTACCCTCTTGGATGTTCCGAGCAGCTTGCTTTTGTATCTGGTCGTTGTACCACTCTTCGTTCAGCCAAGCGATTGCAATATTTATCCTTGAACGAAAGTCCTCGCGAATGTGCTGTGCTAGCCTTTCTCTGATCATCTCACTAAGGCTATACTCAAAGCTTCCTTTCCTCGCAACCGCCTTTGAATCTTCTTCCCCATCTGCCCCCTCATCGGAGCCAGCAGAAGTTCTTGTTGCCAATCTCGTGATGACAGTGACCCAAGCCTCCTTATCGTAAATACTCCCAGCTAACCTGTTCAGTCCAGGCTTCTGTCTCCTTGTGATAGATGTATCCTCTAATCGATCCATCTTGTCAAAGACTTTCGCGACGACACCCTTTCCAATAATGTGAGTCTCTTCTGCTGTCATAGGTGGTGGCTGAGGGAGCTTAAACGGTCCAAGTGCTACCTCTGTGGGCGTCTCCAGAGAGTCTTCAGGTGGCAGAGCATCTGCTTTGTTGATGATCTGCTCCCTATCTTCGCTTGGCTCGAAGTCCGGTTCGTAGTCCTCCTCGTCGTCTCCCAGTGCACCAATTTGCGGCGAATTTGTGCTTGGACTGGTAAGGGACTGAAATCGGGCTCGGACATGGTTGACAGCTTCAATCAGAGCTTGATGGTCGACTCGTGCAAGTACCGGTAAAGTTATGTTGACCATAAGTTGTGGTGGAAGCGACATCACATCGAAATTCGCGAGGTCTTGATCGGTAGTTAATGTGAAAATCTGCTTCAGACTGGCTGGGCCAGGTGGAAGCGGCGGAATTGTGGAGATCTCCCTATTAGGTATCTCCGCTCCAAGACGTCTCCGCTTTGCGTTGTCAAGACCGTCTGTCGGTTCGGCGACATGTCCACGTTTACGGCTACTTTCTTCGTAGATTTCTGGACGTTGGTGGTCGAACCGCGCAACATGTGCTTTGATGCGGCTTGAGAAGGGGCCATTCTCGTTCCTATCGTCGAATCAGTCATCCCAATTCTTTGCTATGGTGACCAACCTGAATGTACCTTCGAAGCATATTCATAAGTAGTGACCTGGTGGTTCTATCCATGGCCTTGATATGGACCTTGGCCTTTGGATTCATAGGTGAATTGGCTTGTTTGAGCGGATTGAAATTCAGGATTACGGACATGATTTTATTGGAGATAGATTGACGTGTTCGTAAAAGTGTACCAAGGCAATTCAAGGTCGCGGTTATAAATAGAGCATCACTGGAGACAGAGTATTCAGGGATGGTGTTTACGACTACTACAGGGGCGTACTGACCTGCGGTCTTCCTGGAAGACGTTGAGGAGTCTGTCCAGCAGGCCTGATGCCTCAGGTTCCAACTTCGAGGGTGGTATCATTGGGTGATCTCGAGGAACTATAGCGAGAGAAATCTCGTTATGCTCGGGTCGCTGTATACATAGATCAGTATGCATAGTAGGCTCGCCATGTGTGGGAGATCACGCACCCTCGGATCAGGAATCACCCCAGGCGTCTGCACCTGGATGATCTTCTGCACGAACTTGATACAACATATTCGGACCCCTGCAGGACCAGTATCCCACCTCTTGAGTATGCTTGACTTTATCGATGCCATCTGGTTCCAGACCGGGACGTCGTGCGGATTCGCGACACTAGTGAAGAGTGCATCGTGAGACAAAATTCTCTCACACCACGTCTTCCCCATACGTCTACTGGTAGGCATTCCAAGGCCTTCCTACGAAACAGGAATCGGGATTACACGTACATGTAATGGAACACCAATTCATATATACTTGCAGCAGTCTGCACCACGCTCTTAACCACCGCAGCATCCTCTTTGGGCATATCCAGCAGATCTTTCAGTGTGCCCAACACTCCCACGGCCGATTCTTCTTTCTGCTTCGGAGCAAATACAGGGCTGGAGAATGTTTCTGCGAGGAACTCTGCGCCCCATCTTTGTAGCTCGAGGCGTGCATGGGCGCCAATGATAGGGAGTATCCCGGAAACAATCTGGGGGTACAAAGGAGGGTCTTTCAGCACGATTTGACGTGCAGATTCGAGTTGATTTAATTGTTCTTGGAGTGCGAGAGCCATGGTGCAGAGTTGAACGCTTGAAAAGCCGTGCAGTTGGGAGGTGTTAGCTCCTACTACCAAGGTTGGGTTGTCCTAACACCTGGGAAGGAATGAGAGCTAGCTAGGGCGGCATGAAGGTAAAAGAAAGGTAGTAAACGCCAGATACTAAAACACCGAAGAAGTGGTAGGTGACCTTAGAACGGAATCTACGTGAATGAAGGGAACAATGGTGTCTTAAAGTGGATGGGACAAAGTTCATGCATCCACAACGTCGATCAGTTTCGCGCTAGTAAATTACCCGTAAGAGCCTCACCCGACAGCTTCATTGGATCAACTTCAGCATTTTGTATCCATAATGCCTGTGTAAGCACCTGAAAATCCTCATCAAAATCCACGTACTTACCATAATCCATAGACTTCCGCCCCGTTCCAGTTATTACGACAAGCACTACCGCCCAAGTCCCGCTCTTCTCCGCGCCCGTCAACCCTACCTCGTAAAGAATGCACTCACTGGTCTCGCTATCTGCGTATTCACGATTTCTGTTTGTGTGTAGCCTTCCCTGAATTCTATACATATAGCTGACTTTATACTCGTCAGATTCATGGACAATAAACGCTGTTGCTCAAGATGACTTCTCCGATGTCCCTATACCGGATGCACCAGCGCAGCCGCCACACACGCCCCATGCGGGCTTCGAGAGAGCAGGTAGTGAAGCTGGACTGAATCAAAGGAGGGAAGAGACGTTGAAGAGATGAAGATAAGTGTGCATGGGGATCGGCTCAATATCCGTGGTAATGGAAGAGATCTGAAGGGACAGAATGGAGGTATTCGAAGGATTGATGTACATGATCACATTTCTGGTGTCTGGCGCTCAGAGGCTACCTAGTAGCTCGGTGGTCTGATGGCGGTTCAAGAAGTCACTCTCAGCAGTCATGCTACGGTCATATAGATGCCTATGTACGAACATAAAGGATTGCAGATGAATCCCGGTACCAGCTATCCACGGGCCATTATGGCTTTCAATGCTGATATACACAGGCTATGATGGCTTTCAATCCGGGATTTCACTATAATAAAAATATTTACAAATTAAAATTATCCAGGCATACTACATATAGTACAATCGTACAAAGCGCATAGTTGTACATGGTAATCTGTCTCCGATATTCGTCAAAGTAGATCCCCTCCCCCCTTTGCTATGATAAAACTATTCACTTCACACGACATTCTCGTCTCACCATGTTTAATAGCTTGCCTCCCTTGCTATGCACATCATGATCATCCACTGAGACAGTCCCTCTAGTATACGGCCACAGCACCTAGAAGTACTGCTGCGAAGCCCGCCTGCACGCTCAGCGAGCTCCTCGTACCCGCTCCAGTGGAAGGTGCAGGTGCAGCCTCTGTGCTGGCTGAGGAGGCGCTACTAGACGAGCTCGAGGTCGCACTCGACATGCCAGAGCTCGTAGAGCTGGCCGACTTAGCGCTCGCAGTCGAGGCAGAAGTCATTGTAGCGGCGCTGCTTGCGGTAGATGCGGCCGTGGCTGAGGAAGCTGCGCTTGTGGCAGAGGTTGCAGATGCGCTCGCGCTTGGCGTGATGGACTCGACAGTGTTTGTGCTCTCGACGACGAATGGGGGCGTGTAGTTCACCTGGCTGGAGTCGGTGTCGGAAGATATCTCAATTGTATAGTCAGAGTTGCGGGTGGTGTCTGCGGGCAAGGTGAAGGTGTATTTCCCTGAGTTGGGAATGCCGGCTAGAGATGGTTAGTCGCGTGCAATTGAGGGTGGTGGGCGTGGAGAAGGTACATACATGCGACGACTGTGCCTGTATTCAGATTACTTGCTGCGCCGCTTCGTAGCGTGAGGGTGACTGGGCCAGAGGTTGTCGGCGTCCAAGTGAGGGTTGCTGGCTGTCCAGCTGTGACCATGAAACCCGATGAGACCGTAGGAGGATTCGGGCCGGTGCTGGTTTGCGCAACGACTGCTGCGAGCAAGCAGGCGAGAGCAGAGATGGGTGCAAGACGCATGATGATGGTGTTGGATGTTTGTTTATCTTCAAGGGAATGCGACTTAAAGAGCCAATTGGCTAAGGTAGGTATAGTCAATTTCAAAGAATGATATATAAGCAATTTAAGGGAACGTTTATATATGTATATATCAATACTATGGCGGAAATAAGGAACGACAATGACACGAGAAAAGGAAATTGTTGTAATCTGTGGGGGAAGAAGGAGGTTTATAAGGATCATCGCGGGTTCATTCTAATGCGCCGCGGGACGATCTCCTGGGGGCTAGCTTCAGGGACCGCGGTCGCTGCCAAGGCCCGTAAAAATTTCAGCTCGGCATTAAATGCCTAGTCCGTTCAAGCTCTGGGCAGTGCTGTGCCCCGAGTGTCCGTCTTCCTGAGGCCCGTAGCCTCACTGGAGTATTATTAGAAGCCACCCGCGGTTTACAAGTTCAGCTGCTTTGCACGACTGTTCATTGGGTCGTGCATACCTTAGATCAGACGTGTATAGGACACTGTTTTATTACCTAATCGTCCAATGATGGTGATGAGCTATTATCGGTGTAGTATTAAATCGTTTGCGGACCCGTGTCCCACTAATTGACATAATAGGAAGCGGTCTGCGGAGGCCGAACTGCGTAGGATTTGCAAGCTATGACTCTTGATCAAATTATTGTCGGATTAGAATAGCAATACGCAATGGAGAGAGGCGGATCTAGGTCAGGACTGTGGGCCTGATGTGACTGTAAATTCTGGGGTCTCCAACCGATGACATGTTGAGAATGGGAATATAAAGAGTCGAGGCTGTCCAAATAGTGCCAGTTGCTTTCACAGTCATCTTGCCTACGCATGCCGGAATCTGACCAACGAATCATCCACATCGCTTTCATGAAGATGAAAGTTAGTAGGACTCGGCTGGATCATAAAGTCGACTAGATCTCCAACATTAGAGATGATAAGATATGCTGAGAGTTTTCTAGCATCACCAGTATCGTGGCTGCCCGCATTAGATGCAGAAGCGGCAAGGCAAGGCACTGACATGCAGTATACCTGGACTATTCGAAATTTAGTACCGTCTTCCACTTACCCGTTCAGCTGCTTGTCGGCAACCACGTCCATGGTGATCAGCTCGCAAGACGCCCACCTCTGAATTAGTCAACCAAACCCACCCTGAAGCCATAGTCCAATCTGCGCGCATCGTAGCCGGTGTCCCAGGTCGAAACAGCTTTCTATAATTGGAATTTTCGCTTCGTAGAACGGGGAGAAAAGATGAGTGGCTTAGGCCTGTAATCATGCTTGACGCATGCTCTTTCATGACCGACTCTGACTCAGAAATCGACGGCAAGACCACAGTAAGGCTCCTGTTAATGATCTACTATCAATGCTTGCACAAAATCGCCACTTCTGGGCCTTAAAGGTAATAACAGACTAAGAGGAAGCATTGCAATGTACACCAATTCGGCGAGACCTTACCGGAAGAATTCGACATTCTGACCTATTACACTACTCTCCAACCCACCATTCAAGCCCTCAGTTACAGCATCGCTAAAGATGAGTGAAGAATGTTTCGGAGCTTGGGTATTGTGAGGTCATTCAGATGCTCTGAAGACCATCTCTCTTAAAGATTGATCATTTGGCGCAGGCTTTTGCCGTCGCATACAGCCCCAATCTAGACGTGTCAATCTGAGTTTCCGCGATAGACTGTAACGGCATTTACATCTGGGTGATTCCGTAGCATAGCAGCCTGCGCTGCTGTCATGGAGGCTTTGGCAAAAACCAAGATCCCCCCTAGCAAGCAATTATGGATCTCCTCAGGCTTATCTGTGACACTCTTTATAGCTTCAATAATGCGATCACGTTGCTCCTTGCTTGAGGTAGCGATAGTATCAGCGGGCCAAATGGTATGAACCGCTGTAGATCCAGCGTCCATTTTGTCACCTGCATGAGCTTGATAGATAGCTGGTTGTGGCTCGGAAGTCATGGAATCCGCGAAGGCTGAGGATTCGGAGCTTTTGCTGGTGGGAGCAGAGTCATCATCAGAAGCGCGTAATTTTGGGCGCGTCTCTTCCTTTACTGTGTTGCTGGAAGATATATTCGTGATGACAGTGACAAGAGGGTTCTACGCATACAAAGTTAGCATACGGACTCATCTCTAACTAATGTGGTCTCCAATGAGTGTCAGGGTGGGGCGAAAGATGGGGTGAATTTTGAATTTTATCGTGGGGATAAATCGTGTTGTTCAAAGTACAGGTTAGGCCAGCAACTTCGGTATCAAGAATGTACACACCCAACTCCACTGTCACCCTTAGTCATTGGTAGTAAAACGGTATTGCGGTTACTGTGAGAAACTTAGGTCGCATACCCTACACTGGATCAAAGTAACAGTGCAGCATCATTCTCGTAATTCCAGTCTCAGGCTTGAATCGCTGAAGCGCACAGCCTAACAGTAACGTGCCTTTGCCGCCGAGACTGGTGATCAGAGAGGATAACATCGGCTGTAGTGCACAGGCTGATGTGTTTCAACGGAACAGACCCGTGTCGCGCGGGAGTAAGGCGGCGCTAACCCTAGACCTGGAGGAAAGCTTCCCAGCGCCACAGAGGCTGTGCTCTAGCGGCGTTCCCTGCAGCCACGCGCTAAAAGCATCCTATAATTTCCTAGTCGTAAACTTTCAAACATCTTCAATTTGGCATATATGGCATTAGCTAAAATCACGTTCAATCACGAAATGACTCCCCTTACTATGCTAATTTTAGACTGAAGTAAATGTTCTTCTTAACTGATAAGCAATACGAAAATAGGATCACTAGATCTGAATCTCACCTTCGAATCTTGCCATACGATGTCTCCGAACTTCAGTTTTAACCTCAAAAATGATGACATTGAAGACGACAGAAGTGACGGTAGCGAGCCTGTGTCCATAGCTGACGTGCGCGAAAGTTCGAAAGCTCCAGCCACGGAGCCGAGATTACATACTCTTAGAGACATGGTGAGAAGTCTAGCATTACCCTAAGATAGATATACATATCGTCGTCTCCGATCTACATTATCAGATTCCAGTAGCAAAAGTGCTCAGCTCTGCGTATCGTGAATTTAGTCCTTCTTTAAAGCTTATGAGCAAATATATCTGTCCAGTCATGGCAGTACCAGATCATACTATTACAATTAGAAACACCTACTGACATGCCTCATGCACGCAAGCTCTCAGTACTCCCGTCTAAGATTTCTTATTGTTCAATTCAGATTCCCAGCAAAGATAGCTCCATAATCAGTCTTCCTCGGCGGGAACTTTTCGATATTCGCGCCCAGCTAATGGCCGAGGACCAGGATTATGGTCAATTCCCGACAATTGGGCTCTCAACGGACGACATCACGCCGAATATTTACGAGGGAGGCTTTAAGACTTGGGAATGCTCAGTAGATCTAGCTAGCTTCCTCGCAGGAACGATTACCTACCATGATCGTCCAAACGAGTCCGATTACCACATTCTAGAGGTATAGTTCACTACTTCGCTGATCTGATCTTGGCGTCGACTTAAAACTGACAGGGTTCTTTTCCACTAGGTTGGCGCAGGTACAGCTTTACCGACCCTGATGGTGTTTCACCTCCTTCTCAAATCCTCGTCACCTCGGCAGGGTGCTGTGCAGCTAACATTCGCGGACTACAATCAGTCCGTTTTGGAATTGGCTACTATACCAAATTTGCTTCTCACATGGCATTTTGCTCGTTCTTTGGTGGCGTTTGCGCCTGTCGGCGACCTTGAAATCACCCCAGAACTTTTGTCTCGCTTCCTTGATGACCTCTCCTCGAAGAACATCTATGTGTCAGGCATTTCGGGAGCTTGGAACCATACCTTCAATCATCTAGTTAGGCCTTTCGAGCATGTTCCACGACAGAGAGCTACAGAAACAATTGTTCTTGCGAGCGAGACTATATATTCGCCCGCTTCCATCCGTGCATTCTCCGACACCCTTCTCTCGGTTCTCGGCCAGCGGAAAGCTTCTGGCGGAACCGCAATCGCTTTTGTTGCTGCTAAGAGGATTTATTTCGGGGTTGGCGGTGGAGTCGATGAGTTTCTTAGAACTTTGGAGGAGCTGGGCGGTGAAGCTAGAACGGTGTGGGAGACAGAGGATACCGGTGTCGGGAGGGTCATCATGCAAG
Organism: Cladonia metacorallifera KoLRI002260; assembly: GCA_000482085.2. Lineage (NCBI taxonomy): Eukaryota > Fungi > Ascomycota > Lecanoromycetes > Lecanorales > Cladoniaceae > Cladonia > Cladonia metacorallifera. The sequence goes on from KI911125.1 coordinate 893,189, forward strand.
TCACAAAGGAGCATGGCTGAGAGCGAATCTGGAAGACTTCATTCACGCGACCACTAGGCTAACCTCCGAGCATCGCTGTCCGCTTACCGTCCTTCCTCTAAGACCAGAAAGATAAACATGCAGTATCAATGCCGGTATGATGCTTGAGGGTGGGATAGTACCCTCGATCGATGTAAGGGCGGTGCTCCTCGTGATCTTAGAGCTTTTACATCGCCAGTGATAAGGACTTGGAGATCGTGACACGAGTCCTGATGCTCACCAGCCTCCCTCACTCATTTGTCGGCACGACCTTGACCCCGTTCAATGCTACCGTGTGTCACCATCTGTCCAATGGCGCCAAAGCCCACTTCATGGATATCTCTGAGGTCATTCCACCTCCACACACTATCAAGCATACCTGACGAGGGTCGCCTTTTATCCCTCGGCATTCACAGGAGTATCGGTTTTGTTGATGTTGACGTCCATAAGACTAGTATTGACAATATAAAATCCAATGTCACCATGCCCGCATCCATGCCCAATCAAAACCTACACGGCAATGAATCCACCAATATGACAATCGACCAGGCTTTCTCTTCCGTCCAATCTTTCAGCTGCAGTCTTGAGACATGGGAAAGCTGCCCCCTTTACTGCTGTGGAATGCACTATCACTGTTCTGGTGGAGGTTTCCAGCTATACCCGCCCTGAAGGAGATTGGGTCTATTTTCGTGTAATTGTCTGCCCACGTAGTAAAAGCAAATCCCAGCGGTATGGATGTACTACCATAGAATTGACGAAGTACAGTGTGGCTTAGAATTGCCTATTGTGGCTAGCGGCTGTCTTATCAACAAGGAGTTCGGACGATAAGAGAACCGCGGAAAAACATGCTCTATGACCGATACAAGAACATAACGGTAGCATAGCAGAATAACATGGTGACCAGGCTACTGGATTCTTACCATGTCTTCTGGAAGTCAAGCATCTATTGCAGCTGCCACCGCTCTCTCCCCGCTCTTCTTCCCTCTCCATCTCCAATTCGGGTCCCTGCTTTAAACGACACCACTACCCTCTCTGCATAATGCCTGACCCGATTGATTCATCTTCACCATTCTCGCCCTACCGTTCAGATGGGAAACTCTACGGATTTGTATGTGTGGTTACAGGGACAACGCAACCGGTCGGACAAGCTATTGTGAAGGAGTTGGCTGGTTTGAAGCACCACTAATATTAACCCTATTTACAGCAGCTGATTGGCCTTGGCTACAGCCCACGGAGCAGCTTGTATATACGCCTGCACCCGTACCACTAGCGAAGATACCTCCGCTTTGGCCTCCTCCCTCTCCGACAGCCACCCCAACACCAAGATAATACCTTACCCTCTGATCGCTGCAGACGAACAATCGACCCTTACCCTAGTCGATGATGTGCTCAACTCTTGGGGCCGCTTGGATGTATGGGTGTGCTCTGCTGGTCTACTGGGACCTCCATCGATTGAGATGACAACGCCCGTGGACCTACAAAATTGCTTTGAGGCGAACAGCTTGGCACCTTTCTTCGCGTTAAAGTACGCTCCAGCAGCTATGGGCAAGTTGGCGAGCAAAGGAAACTATCCCAATGCTACCCCAAAGGATCAAAAGTACGGGAGTATTATAGTTGTCAGCTCCGTGGCGAGCACGTATGGAGGGTGCTGGGGTCCTTGCTATACTATGAGTTCTCATGCTGCACTTGGGGTCGTGCAGGCTGGTGTGGCAGTGCTGAAGGGATCAGGTGTGAGAATAAACTGCATATCGCCCGGCCAGATTGATGTTGGCATTGATCTGAAGGGATTCGATATGAGGGGTATGAAATCGCAATTGCCTCCCGCAAGCTTGCAATCAGCTGAGGTTCGCAAATCATGGTCTCTAGAGCTGACATCGTAAGACTGACACTGCAGTCTAGTCGCAGAAGGAGCATATAGGTCTGGAACGTGCAGGTATGCCAACGGAGGTTGCTCGAGTCGCTGGCTTTCTGGCAAGTGGCTTCAGCAGCTATATGACGGGTTCAAATCTAGTTGTTGATGGTGGTGCTTCGTAGGTTCTCCCATCTCCGTAGATGCATTGCCAATCCTCTTTTGCTGACGCAAACCGGGGCGTAGTGTAATGATGCCCCTCACCGTACCGATATAGTAGGTTTGCGCCTCTGTCGTACAAAAGTATAAGGGGCTATGTGGTCAAGTATCCCTTTGACTGTACATAAATCCAACAATAAGAATGAATTACCATTGAAGATCAGCACTACGCGTTCTTGGTGGGGCTTCAACCAACAGACACGTGCTATTCCTCGCCAAATACTTCACGCACACTCAAACGATGCTCCCAAAAAGAGTTGCGCACATCCGCTAGGGACTGGTGAATGCTCAAGCTAGCTCGCAGGGACGACATCCCCAGGCCCTACCCCTGATCTAATATTAAAATTATGATACAAGGGATCAAGTTGAGCATATAAGATTTGTACCTTAAATGCTGATCCATCCATAACGTGACAGGCATATATCGATGTCATTTTTCTTTCAAAGTGGAGCTGCAAGAAGTGAAAGTCAAAGATCAATATCCGACATAGTTTCGATCTCCCGCGAGACCTGATATAAAGAAAGTAATTGCGTGGCGACGGTGGATATAACGCCAGAGATCGGCAAAGGCCAATCACCTAAGAGGATTCTAAATTACACATAGCGATACCTACTCGTACTGTTACTTTACATAGTAACGTCTTTCTACAAAGAGCTGGAATATCTAATTTTACCTTTAATCACGGTATCTTTTCCAGCATTATACATGTGTCTTGCGCTCAAGCTCATCCTAACCCAATACGGGACACCCGACTGTTTTTGGGACTCTCGGAAGACTTTCAACGTTACATGGAGGCCGCAAGCAACATGCTGGTGGACAGATTCCCAAAAGACGATTACTTAATTATTCATGTCTTGTTCTATTTCCTTCCTGCCAGGGATTCTGAAAGAGAGGAGGAATATGCATTCGAAGAAGTCGCTAAAGCCCACGTGTTAATCAGCGCAGGTGTGCCATTACTAGCCTTCACGTTTATACCTCATGGACTCCAAACCCACAACCTGACTAACTTGAGGTGGTGAAATCAAAACCACCCCGGTTACCGCTACTCTTCTACCTCTGCCGCAATCCGTTCCAGATAGATTATCTGCTACTAGGCCGTTTCAAGATCGTGCACGTCTGGATAGCATTATTCTGCCAAGATCATAAGAGGTAATCCCTCTGTGGGGTCAGGACCCTGATAGTACCCAAAAAACCCCTCAACCCAGGTAGCATGAAGTAGTAGGACCCTGCAATTATGTGTAGGAGGAATGCTATGCTAGAATATGAAACATATTACATTTCAATGCCAAGAGATTAACAAACTCTCGCGCTAGAAAGCTTGGCGAAAATCTCCAGATATCAAGATGTTTCTCAGCTCAAATGTACCAGCTCCGTACTTTCTCATGTACGCGCATTTGGTGAAAACAGACTCACAAAGAGCTTGTGGAGTCCAAGCCTATAAACAGAAACACCTGGACTTGAGCAGAGCCCCTGTTTCTCTCCATCTACCATCCATCCTCTGATAACAGTGGTAAAACAAAGTCGTCTCTCTAACAAAACTCCAACCTCGTGTTTAATTACTGAGCCGCATGAACATCGCGAGTGGCCCCTATAAGCTAAAATACATGGAACTCGAATACCTTAGGACGACGTCAATCCGACCAATCGGATTAAGCCTTGGTACCTCGTGGGCAGCAGGGATACGATCAAGATACCCACACCGTCAAGCCTGTATCAGTCATAGGCTACCTTTGGCCATTATGTCGAAGACCAATAGTGAAGACACAGCCCAGCAAGGGTTCTAGTAGCCGTACGGACCGCAGCGATGCGTCTACATACGGCGATAGCTGCTTCCGTCATCTCCAACATCCAACGATCCACAATATCACAACATCAATCACAATTTTTGCGGTGCTATGATTTGCTTTACACGGTGCGGATACGGAGATAGTTGACATCGGCTCCTGTACAAAATGCTAGTTTCACTTCTTTCAGGGTACTTTCCGAAGTGCCAGACGCGTGAAACAAAGCGCCGCGATGTCAATCGGAGTATGTCAAGCGGTTTGGTAAAATCTCGCTGTCATTGCCCATGATTTTGCAATTCGAATTTCGCAGCGAAGCTTTCTCTTTCTTGGCGTCAGCCATTGTACAGTCTTCTTCCGCTACGGCGTTACAGCCCAGCATCTGATTTGTATAATATTACTTCCTGCCATTCTGTATAACATCTTCCCTCAGCCTCCAAGCTTATATTCTGAAATTCTGTGAGTACGCACTCCAGTTAGCGACTGCTCCTTTCTAACCCTACCTTGACCATGTCTCGCTTGGTACTTGTTTCCCTTGCGTTGATCATGGAGATAATCTCTGCTGGACGCATGCCTCCCAGGTTCCCCCATCAAAGAATTGGACTAAATCCCCCATACTCTCTTCCCCTCAAAGGTTACTACCAAAGCTCACGACGTGATGCCAATATCCAATATGACCGAATGTGCAACGCAACAGGATACGGTAGGTAATGCCTGTAGCAATAAAATAAAGACCGTTGCTGACTTTGCAAGGCCCTTATGCTTGTGTAACTTGCAGTAATCCTATCCTTAGTGACGAGACGCAGACATCGGCGGCGCAATGGGCGGCGGCAGACGGTGATGACGCATGGGCAAACGCTAAAAGATGGTGGACAATACTCCGCGACGAACCAAACGGAGATCCTCTCGGTGCCATTCAAGGATTTGTAGAGTCTGTCTCGTATTATTGGCAAGGCCCTACCCAGTGGGATTGTGGTGATCTAGGAGACACATTTTGTGATTCGGTGGTTACTTGCCAGGAAGCCAACATACCCGCTGCTGGTCTCACTATGACGGCTTGGGCGAATATCCACATGGTAAGTACGCATTGACGATTCATGACGAGATTTTCTGACCTATCAAGTTCTATAACAACCTGTACACGGGCATTAATGACGCAGGTGGTGCGATACTAGCTCAGATTTCAGGTGTAAGCTTTTACTTGAAGCCGCACGACTAACATGAACAGCTGACTCTTCCAGTTCTCGCAAACCTTCGCACCTCAGGGCCCAGATGAGCTGACGCTTTTGAAAATATTTCTTGACATTTTCGCCATTAGCTACGGCCTGATTGGAGCTGGCGTTTGGAACAAGGTATGTCATGTCTCCCTGTTTTGCTGCCAGAACCATATTCGTGATTGTATTATAGATCTTGAAAGATTCTCCTCTATTCAAAGACAGGGGTAATGATCACGGATGGGCCAAGGACTCCGCCAACTCTGGTGTAGCGAGTAGTGTAAATCTGGCAAAAGATTCGCAACCAAAGTACCACCCTCTTGAATATTTCGCCACGGCTAAGCTAACAGTATCAGTGTACAAGGGCAACTTGATACCCAGAATGACCTTTCGGGCGCTCTTGGCACCCTCGTCTCTGGCTGGTCTAACGTCACAGCATCTTACCTAAGCCAGCTCTTCTCTGGCACTGATGACGGCCTGACGCAATTAGATGCCTACATCCTAGGAGGGAATTGGAGCGATCCAACATTCACCAACTCACTTTTTGCCCTCCAGGGTATAATGGAGAATGTACTTTACGGCGGTCTCATACCCAAGGCATGGGCTGATCATAAAGCCGTCCACCCTGTCATTGTCTTCCAGTCCGGCACAGTCACCAACCCGTGCACGGTAATCTTAGAAGGAGATGCTGAGTATACTATCTCTGATTCGGTGAGTCATATCCTAATGGCCATGCAGGTTTTCATGCTAACAATGTAGTAGGATGCCCTTTCGGCCCGGACACTAAACGGTGGTTACTCACTCTGGCTCCTTGATGCCCACGACTGTACCGAGGAAGAACCCAATTCGCATGGCATGATGGGAGGTTGTGATAGTGCCTTTATCCAACTTCTGCCCGGTAGCTCACAGCTCACCCCAAATAATCCCTGGGGCGGTGTGCTCATAGACGACATTAATATCAGGTACCTGCATCTATCTTGCTCATTTCGATAACTGGCTCCTTGGCAAAGCTAATGTCCATTTGTAGTGCCTTTGTGGGGTATCAACTCAACAACATGTCCAACGGCTACGTAATGCCCGAAACCAGTTTGTACACACCAGACGGAACTCAGGACGCGGAATACCCATTCCAAGGAGGCATCCGAACACCCGGGTTTTTCAGCAGCATACCGGTTTGTGATATACAGACGGTCTTCGAGGTTACTGCGGCCAAAAGAGGAAACGAGAACTCGGGAAGTCAATGCCCTACTTATCCATGCTGCTAATTTAGCGGAACGGAAAGGCTACTTTTCATTTCTAGCTACCAACGGTCCCGATGACCGCCTGACATCCCATGTGGTGGATATCTCTGTCTGGTTTGACTAGATGTTAGTCTTTTATGTTCAAAATTTTGTATTATATCTCGAAGGTTGTTAGGAAACAACCCATCCACTTCATGTCCTCCACACCAGAAACATTGAGTGTGAGCTTTGATAAATTCAGCATTGACTGTGATTAGATTACATGTGCGAGGAATCTGGCGCAGTTGCGGCTCTTCGAGAGATACCCAGGTCTGTGCCATCGGGTTTCGGGTTATTGCGGCGTAGCGCATAGATGCGCAGCATGATCCAAACGTCACCTTTTGCAAAAGAGCCGTGTTGGACCACCTAGCTACACTCTAGCTGCTCTCTACTATAACGATATACCTGACTAACATGCCTGGATCCAAGAGTTCGGGACTGCCTTTTGGTATCCTACCGTACCTAATAAAACGATCGGATTATATTGTCAGCACCTTTTCGCGAAATCGCAGATTCGTTCCCGAGATCAAAAGGTTTCACCAACGCTCGGAGGTACTGGCTACACATCTACGAGACCAGCTTCGCATTATTTTATCTAGAGTGACAGAGTTTGGAACGGCTGAAGACATGCTTGGAAATCATAAGCACTCCTTCTGGAGCAATGGGCCCATACACGAAGGCCTTATCCAATACTTAGGCTCTTCATATGACCTTTGCATAGGTATTCTAGAGCAGCTGTCCCAAGAGTTGGAGATTATCGCCAGGGAATGTCGAGCACTTGATGCAATGGAGAGCCCAGATCCTAGCATTATTGTGTGTTTCCTCCAAGTATACACGTCCCGGGGTTTTCCGGTTTTCTGGCTCTGCTGACATCCTAAATTACAATTCGAAAGAAGTCGAAGGTGTTCTCAAAGGCTCTTTTCAATAAAAGGATGAAGTTCATGCTTTCCGAGTCTCGCGTAGCCGAAAGTATGTCTTCATTAGGAAGATTGACCCAAGAGATCCGGCGATTTGGCTCACAGGCGTCCCCTATGACCATAGAGGACGCTTGGTCAACCCAGTCCGATATGACTGGAGATCAGGGACACGCGGTGCATACTATACCATCATCATCCAGCCTAGTAAATCGCGTCCACAAAGGTCGACCCGCAGCTCGCTCCCTGCCACAACCTGAACTAGAATCCCTTGTACAAGGCGCAGAGCGAAGCAATGCACTCTCTCCCGCATTCATGACTAATTCCAATACTGCCGGACGGCCTTTGTGGACGAAGTTCTCTTCAAGCCTTGACTATCGAAAAGCATTGAGGAACATACGTACATGCTATTCCCTTATAGCTTTTGGTCTCCTCACAATCATAGGTAGTCTTGTCCCAGCCATATGGCGATCCATTCATTCCAACGACATATCTGGCGGCTTCACCGTAGCTCAGTATATCCTCGGCGTTGGTGTGTTCGTCGTTGGGTGTGTAGTAGCGATACACAGCAGAAACTGTACATGCTGGTCTTTCTCCCAAACTCCCGGCAAGGGAAGAGCGCTTGACGGTGACGATACCGCGGAGCTTCACTTCATGAGCTCTTCTAAAACCGAGAACACTGGATCATTCGAGCTCGAAGTTTAACAAACAAGGGTTTGCGCAGGGTTATGCGGATATTTTGAGTCTCATAAACCCTAAGAGATCATGATGTAAACATAAGTCCTCCCGAGTATTGCAGCGCCCTCCTCGCCACATCATCATCATGTTACGATGTCGGCACTAACCTTTTTAGGGGTTTCAAAACTTACACCCTTGAACTTCGGAGGATATTTTCTAGCGTTCTAGTAGCGTCCTTCTGATTTGTATCTCCTCGTGAGTACGGGATTTCAGGTGGCGAATTTCATGAAGCTCTTGGCGGTGTCTTAGAGGAGATCAAGGCAGGCAGACGCCTCGACTCATCGTTTTCGTCACCCAGTCTTTATCGAATGGACATCCATAGATACCGATGGAGCAGATCTGTTCAACACATCAATGATTTGTCGGAAATGGAGAATATGGCAGGGCAAGGGAGAAACGGATGGCACATGAGTTGTGCATCTAGAGTGAACGCCTGGCAACTCTCTGCTTATGATCTTCAAAAAGTTTCTTTGGTGAGTGAATCTCACTCGGTAAGGAGTCTTCGGTGCTCAATAAACACTGGTAAGGACGTTGCACTGCGGAGAGATTTTAAATGGTCCGAATCGCTTAGCGCTACCATCCCTCCATAACACGTATTATGTGCATTCTCACTCGGCACTTTCAACTAATAGCGAAATTCACACGAATATTGAAATCGCTCAAACTATACTGGCTGACGAGCTCTAGCGAATATATACCATTCAACTTCAACTATTGATTACTTGTCATGCTACGTTATAAAAATGCCTCAATTCTTTCCAAGGTAGACTCGGATTTTCCTACGTCTGCAGTCTGTTGACCAGATGGGCCGGTGTTTCACGCCAAGGACACTCACTGTGCTTATGGTGTTAATGCGGCTATTCTCGTCTTTCCCAAGGGTTTCGGCAGAGATAAGTTTCATTTAATGTTTTGAAAGGAAAATTTCCGACTCGTCTCCAAGTATGTGTTCTTGCGAGATCCGCTACCGAACCGCATCCGCGGCTCCCAGCGCGTCTTGTATCTATCAGTGTTCTCGCGCAGTAAACTAAGTTTTATATTGCAGTACCTATCATTTTAATAAGAATCAAAGACTCGCCGTTCGCTCTTCAATTGACAGCAAATTCAATTCAAAGACTGACAAAATCTTGTTCACAAGATGTCGTATGTACTACGTTTCACATTGCTGCTCATAGTTACTCCCTTTGTGGCTTACAGCCATGCCGCAATACTTCTTGAATACAATAGTACAAGTACCAATCTCAACATTGCGGCAAGCCCGACCTGCTTTCCCCCGGAGTTACCCCATTTTCACCCTTTGACCATCGATTGCCTTCGGGTCCAAGATATGCTACCTAGGGACACAATCCTAGGCTTCTTCCACCCAGACGGTGTTGATGACTTGTACAGACTCCCGATTCTCGCCTCGTTCCGCACCTGTACGGTTAATATAAGTCTCGAGAATAAGATACCGGAATTCAGCTCATGGAGCACAATCTTTCAGGCGACAAGAACACTCATCCATACTTGCTCGTGGAGAACCTCTACGCAAGCCAAAACCGGAGGATTTACGCACGTAGGAGTTGGGTCGCAGATCAAGATTGTTGTGCGGACACCTCCGCATGATGATGCAGGACTCAATGATATCACCAATGTTACTGCGAGCGCTTTAACTTCCTGAGGGATTGTTTGGGTGCTCAGAGATGAAACTCATGGCGATTCAGTCATATTATATGACATGGACCAAAGAGTTTCCATTGTGAATTGTGAGCTGGCAGCATCATTAGTGTTAATGAAAAGCAATTCTAAACTTCGAGGTAGCGAATCGTCCGAAGCAATCTGCCACTCGGCTCTTGTGCTACCCTTTTGGACTCAATGAGAGTGAAGCAGAGGGTGCACCCCAGTCCCGGGAATACTTTACGTCCGTAGCCGTGGTTATCGTGAATTCAATCTTTCCATGCTTCGCCTTTCAGCCTTCATTGTTCCTTTGAGTACAGTAAATAGCCCTTTCTGACTCTTTCAGGCTCCAACAGCTGTCTCTCATAGTCTTTTCCCACCTTGTTCATGCCACTTAACGGCTCTACCTCCAGCACTCCTGCCAGCTCATCAACTTTTCTTGCCGTGACAAGAGCCAATCTTCATTTTAAGGGTTTATAAGTGTTCTATAAAGTTGCATACCGCGACATGGATCGTGCGTGGCTCGAGGAGTGGCCTAATGTCACAGAAACCGATAAGCAGAGAATTAGAGCGATTGTGAAGGGGACAGATTGGAACGATGTCTTCTCCAGCTTGTCACGTCCCGCAGAGCAGGTCCTAGAGATGATCTCCTATATTGGCGGCTATGATGTGCCTCGAGATTTCTTTTTAGGGACTCCACAGAACCACGGACCACCCTTCTACGATCCCTCGATGTAAGAACCTTGCGTCCATGGCATGATGGTGTGGCGAGCTAGAATCTGATCATTGTTGCCTGTCAGATTCTCCAAGATAGTAGATGAGCTTGAAAAGAGGAAGCTTGTCCAGAGAATCCAGCATGATGACGGGATATACCTACATGTCCGTTTAGCTGTCCAAATTGCTGTCAACAAGCGCATCCAAAACGACCCTTTCAAATGCCAACAACGTTACGAGACAGCTCAAGCCCTTCTCCGCAAATCGATCCCACATCCAGATATAACACAACCAGGCAACGAGAGATTATGGCCAATTTCCACAACCTACTACTATTGTCTCGACGGCTTCTACAGACAAGCCATCCTCTCCGCTCCAACCTCTCAAACAACCCAAGACCTAAATCTCGCCGAACTGATATCCCACGGAGTCCACTTCCTACACGAACGTTCCTCCCAAACCGAAACCACGCCTCTCCTCCAAACCGCCAGCCTCATCTGCAAATCCACCCTCCCCCACTCCCCCACTCTCGTCAAATCCCTCTACCCCTCCCTCCTAATCCTCCGCTCCAAAAACGAAACCTTCGCCGGCATAGCCGGCAGAGCAGAAGCATTCCGTCTCCTCGCAAAAGCCACCGACATGCACACCGAGTACTGGGAAGAATTACCCACCAAAATTGACAGCTACGACGCGAAAGTCAAGCTCGCAAGCTTCCATTACGAGCTCGCGTGTAATTATATGCAGCGAGAGCTGCTGGGTAAGGCAGATGAGGTCTTCAACCATGTGCTTGAAGTGTATGACAAACTGGGCGGGGAGGACGCGCATCCGGTCCGCTATGGCTTGGTGAGGTGCCATCAAGCGCTTATTCTGGGATCGAAAGGGCAAACGAGCGAGGCTCTGGAATTAGCTAATAAGGGATACCTCTTAGTGAAGGCCATGCTGGAATCGAACCCACATCTAGAGGTCAAAATCATGTTCTTACTTGCAATGCTGGCCTTCAATCTAGGTAGGAATAAGCAAGCTCTCGAGCTTCACCTCGCCATACTCAAGGCCAGACACAAGCTTCTTGGATTGAAACACCATGAAACGCTTAGCAGCCAGTATATGGTTGCCGTGTGCGAGCTTAATTCTGACGTAGTAGGGGGGAGACGAGAAGCAGAGTATGATTCATTGGCTCACTGAGCGAGTCCAACCTGTTTCCATAAATGACTGATGTGCTTTTAGGAAGAGACTTCGCAAAATACTGCGGCACACGCAGACAGACCGGCACTGGCGCAAAGAAGATCTCGCTCGAGCAGCCTTTCGTCTGTGTCTATGCCTAGAGCAGGATGCAGCTGACATCGAGAAAGTTCAGCCCCTTGCTCTTAAAATTTTTGCTGAGAAGGAGCGGTTGATAAATGAAGCGGATTTCTGGGCGCAAAAGGCGTCTGATTGGCGAGAGGAATGGTATCACTGGCTGCCGAAGGATATGAGGAAAGGCTATCTTACTGATAAAGCTGAGATGGCTCTGTATGACTATGGCGTTCATCTTGGACATGGACGGACTGGTGGGGTATGGAATATTAGCGAGCGTTGGTGAGAATGTCTAAGGCTATGTGCAATGGAGATGGTTAGTAGGGGAGATATCATGGTTCGGGCCTCAATTCCTTGTCAAAAAACATCAAAGACATAGGCTAGAGCACTGAATGCACCAAACGAACGTCTCGGTGCATGCACCGTCGGGTTCATATTCATTTATCGGATTTAAATTTCCTTGTAGTGAGTCAGCCACCAATAAATGTGCGGACTTGGGGAGTGCTAACTTTAAGTAATGGAGCAGGTGGACAGCGGGCTGAATTTGGTACCCTTATGATGGGGGCACCCATCATGCCTTTTGATGACTACTAAAGGCCACCTCCTCGAAGTGTCATATCCCTCCTCCTCCGTCGTCACAGCCCCAGAGCTTCACAGTTCTATCATGACCACATGAGGCTATCCATCGACCCTCAGTGGTAACGTCACAACTCAGCACGTTACCTGAATGGCCACTCAAAGTCTTGGCCAGCGCCCAGTCATCTGCGGAGAAGACATTGACGTTCTTATCGAATCCGCTCGACACAAAGAACGTGCCAGACTTCTTAGGCTTGGCATCGCCTTTCTCATCTCTCTCCGGTGCCAAGGTGCAGTCCAGCCCTTTATACCACCGAATATCTGAAACATTGCCCTTATGAGCACCAACTTGGCCAATCTGCCGTACCATTCTTACGTCCCAACATTTGACCCAGCCATCTGCAGCACCAGACAGCACCCGATGCCCATCGTAGCTCCAGTCGAGAGCATAAATATCCTTGATGTGGCCGTCTAGGATCATGACAGTCCGTCCTGTCCGTAGATCCCATATCCTACCAATGCTATCAAGGCCAGCGGTAGCCAACAAGCTTCCATCGGTATTGAAGCTCAAAGCGTAGACTTCTCTTGAATGACCTTCTTGTAACAGCAGCTCCGTCGTTGTAGCGACGTCCCATAGCCGCCAAGTAGTATCAAATGACGCGGAAGCAAGATATTTGCCTGAAGGATGAAATTCGATACGACATACTCGCCCAGTATGGCCTGATAGAGTTGAGACCGGAGTGTCCTGAATGAGATTCCACAGGTGAATGTTTCCTTCCCCACCACTGCTTGCAAGATTCACCGCTTCTTCCGTCACCGAGCTTCCAGGTAAAGTAGATCCAGGATACCACGATATACCTCCAACGCGATCTGTATGGCCTCTCAAAGTCCTCTTTTCGTTTAGATTAGGCACATCAAGGAGCCTGATTCCACCTGACCAATTCCCAGCTGCGACGGTCTCTCCATTGGGTGAAAAGCGAACTATGCTCACTGGTCTGTCACCCGCGATCTGTGTGCCGAAAAGTTCAAAATTGGATAGTCTTTCTTTGATGGCTTTCCTGTGCTTTATATGGGTGCGTAGTGGTATAGTTGCCTCAAGTTTTTGATTTGCCAGTCGGTCTCTTGCCCTAGGAAGCGAATAGCGCGCGATTGCCTTCCTTGCTTCCAGCAGCTCTGGCATACCCTCCGTATAGAACTCCTCGTCCTGTTCTCCTTGTGCACCTTCATCCTGCGTTGCATCTTGCATCCGAGTATCACCTTCGCCATCCTCGCCAGCCTCTATTTCCGCTTGTTGGGTCAATAATTCCCTTAGTCGGTCGCGCCGGTCACCCGGTCCTTCTCCAAATAGTGTAATCGGCTCTCCCATCTCTCGTAACCGAGCTCGTACACGGCCATCGTCGGTAGGTACTGCTATGGCTGCCGCACGCTTGCGCCGAGAGAACTGGTTCAAAATGGCTGATGCTTTCTCTGGCGCAATACCAGCCGCTGCTGTAGGCAAGAAGTGGTCTCGATCAATGGCTAGAGATCGTTGAGCATAGGCATTAAGAGAAACTGAGAGATCTAGCACCTACGTATATTTGCGAGATCCACCCCCATCTCCGTGTCCTAACACCCCAATGTCCCATCAGCCCATATCCTGGTGATCTTGCCTCTGGAAAGCCTCCGACCAGAGAGGTTTGCCGCTCTGAAGCACTCGCATGAACATCTCTGAGGTATGCGGGATTGAAGTATGTCAAGCTTACCTCCGGTTCATCCTCTTCCACATACGCTTGCCTCGAAGGATGCATCATGATGGCGGCCGTCAGCTTATTCTTAAAATCAAGAAGCGTGGATTGTACAGGCTGTGGTCTGTCGCAACAATCTGGAAGCTCGTTGACACGGGGGCTTGCGAATGACTAAGCCTAGGGGCCCCTAAAGATGATCCCCTTAGGAAACGAGAGATCCGCCTAAAAGACCTAGCTCCGGGGACCCATCGCGGCGCCTAGGTGGCCAACTTTAAGGGCATCTATAGGGGACTATAAACATATTTTACATCTTATATGATCTTGGACTATTCACTACTTCGTTTGTCGTTTGTTGAGTACTTGCATGTCTTATAATGGTGTGCTCAAGGCCATTGAGACATTTCCCAACTATTCCTGATATGGTCATGATTGCCTACGCTGAGGCATGGGCTGAGGATTGTGAGAGACAAGGGTTGTCTTTGTGCACGGTCAAGCGACTCAAGGACCATCAGACACTGACAATGTAGTGCTTGTGGGGGAAGATATCACTTTGGAGGTGAGCGTTGCCCGGCGTATAGACGCATTTTGAGAGCTGTTAAGGTATCTAATAATGTGCTCACACGGAGTCCGCGCATGAAATAGGCGCACTTGGCAGCATCATTTGAATTTCTTGCAGATAGCACGGCAACAATTCATATTGAACATTGAGATAGGTACCATTTCGTCTTTAATTCGATCTAGATACTGGTGTTACGGCAATCATTGGTTTCTATAAGAGATCCAATCTTCGTCTGTATATGAATCCGGGCCTGTACGAACGCTAAGGGGTCGTCCAGTAGAGACAAGCGTCTCCTTGATAATGTCTATCAACCAGCCATCGGAGCCTGCATATGAATCAGCACTATGACCCAAGGCCAAAGCAGACTAGAGATTAATAACCTGAAGGCCCCACAAGCATCACACCGATAGGCTGCTTGATTATCCCCTGCGTGACTTTTGACCTTGTTAGAAACTCACCAACTATAACAAGGAGAATGTCAGCCCATATCTGATGTTTTGGATCTCACAATATTACCAGGAACATTGACTGCAGGAAGTCCAGCCAATACGGTGAATGCAATATTTCCGAAGCCGTATCCTTCATGTTGAGGCAATGTTTTGCCAGTGAGCTTTTTCTAATCAGGCTTCGGAGGCATTGTACAAGACTAGAGACTAATTACCTATTGTAGCCGTCTCTATACTGCGCTTGAGGTTTTCCCATGGGCAGTACCAGGATAGAATCATCCTTCACTAGATGCTCTTTTACGAATGACATGAAAACAGACCTCTCCTCCAGTGCCTTGAGGTAGTTAGCTTTGGTGAGCTGTGAGCCAAGCTCCCTAGACATTCGTCAGTGGCCAGGATTTCATGAAGAACACGTCATCTCTCACCATTTGAGACGAATCATAGGGTCGACAAAAGGCTCCCGTCCATGCTTTTCCACGTAATTCTTGCGAAACATCAAATTGTTGTGGTAGCAATCCCAGAGCTGGATGTGAGCAAGTGTCTGAACTGGCAGTGAGTAGTGTTGGACTTAAAAGTTGGACTGGGAAAGCATATATACTGTTTCCAAATATTCGTCGACCGGTACATTACCCTCCGGAGAAAATTCTCTCCACAATTCTGCGACATTCGGGTAACTCTGTATGGACTGAGTGGTCAATGTAAGGTCATCGATGAAGCTCGCCATCCAAGCGACTTTCTTCTGTGGGAAAGGCTCAAATCTGTCAGGAAGATAGATCACATTGGCTAATGGCTGATACATGGTCAGCCATGATCCTATGGAACGGCGGCAGAAAAGCGCGGCATGTACACTGCTATTTACCTTTGGTTTCCCAGAAGCGTATTTCTTACCGTACCAAGCCTCGCCGAATGCCTTGAACTCATCTATACTACGGGAGAAATATCCAGGAGTGTCGAAAAGCCTGGCCATTTGGGTCAGGACGTGTCTGCTTTTTCCATGAATGCCCTTACCGTGAGTGGGGGACAACACCTGCTTGATCAAGAAGTCCGTGCGTAGGTCTTATGCCGTACAAACCCTGCCATGACGCAGGAACAATGATACTTCCAAATGCTATCATTGTGTGAATAGTAGGTTCCAAAAGGTCTGCCGATGTCGTATAACTCACTGTCCGTTTCAATTGTAATGTCTAGCCAGTCATACGCGGCGAGTCCAGCTGCACTGCCTGTACTGCTTCCCGAAGCCGTGAAATACCCATCGCCTCGCGGATTGAAAGGACAGTGATAGTCTATCCAATCCATGGGACTCTCGCCCGAAGCAAATTGCACTGTTTTGGTTTTCCCAACAATAACGGCTCCTTTTGCTATTAGTTCTTGAATTGCAGGAGCTGAGTTCTGTGATACACCGTAGAAGTCCGCAAAGGCTCTGACGCCCGCACTCGTAGTAGTTCCCTCCAAGTCGAAAACATCTTTGACCGCGATACGTTCACCGCTGAGTGGTAGGGATTCCGAGGGGGAGTCGAAGTATAGACGCGAAGGTACTGGTATCAGACCTAGATTTGTGGCTTGATAGCTTCCCAAAGATTTTGTTAGTCAGGAATGCCATGAGGGTTGTCTTCTGCATCACGAGTGACGCTTTCCATACCTTTGCCGATCTTCACTTGGAACAGTGCCGTACATGAATGCAAGCTGCGGGTCGGGATAGAGTCTGAAGACCTGGCATAGTTGAAGAATTTCCGAAGCCAATATCATATGAGGTCCAGATGGGATGTTGCTTTTACTCTCAATGAAATGTGCAGTGGCCCCCTCTTGCGCCAGCACAGCTTTCGCATCGTCAGACAATGATGGACGCTGACTGCTGCTAGATCCTTTAAGAAGCACTCTGCTCAAGAAACCCGGGTTGAGTACGTCATCTGTAGCGAGAAACAATTTGATCTTCTCCTCTAGCCAAGACGAATCTATAGTGCGCTCGTTCTGCATGTTGATGACTGTGACGGGCGTTGATGCTGTGATACGAAGGTCTTCATCGTCAGCAATGGAGGAGGTGAAAGAGGTGTAGCATTCTCCGGAGACCAGGTAGGAGACATCGCCGACTCGCACTACGGTTGTGGTCACCGGATGGCGCAAACTTGGCGATGACTTAGATTTGGTCATCTTGCTGAAGGTCTGGTTGAGAATATGCTCAGGGTAAGTGAGAGTAGATGCAAGCCGAGGCAACGACCCAAAGCACGCTCGCAAGTCTCCGATACGTGATCAGCCGCTCAACCTGAACCTTCGAACAACAGGCTTGTACCTTTGATTCTAGTTTTGTACGACTGGAATCCCAACGCCTCGCTGCTCCGAGCAACAGCAGACGTCGCCTGCAATTTGAATAATCGTGGGAGAACTTTCCAATGTAAGAAGCGGTCTCACAGTCAGAGTACTCATCTGTAATCGGACCGCTCATCACTCCCACAACCCTTGCATTCTAATTCTACTCTGAACAGATACTCCAAGAGAAACAATCTCATAGAGGTCTTCAGGGATTGACGTAGAATGCACAGGGTCGTTTCAAGATGGAGGATGCTGGCCTGCACGCCACTGCCTTGTGGAGAGAATATGAAAAGTGCAAAGAAATACCATTTCTCCTCATAGGAGTATTACCCGAGCAAATGACGCTACTTGTTGCCTTAGCAGCGAGCAAAGCACGGGACAGGACCCTGTGCTGTAAACGGTCTGCATGCTTCGTTCTGAGTCTCTGCGTTGTCAAATGCGACCCTCCCATTCCACCAATCATAAGATACAAGAGGATCGAAAGCAGGATCCGCCAAGCATCGTACATCGTTCCTGACTTTGGAGAGACCTTAGCCGCGACAGGTAGCTGAGCACTACTATCAGTGTGGTTTTCAATAACAGATATCGAGCCGGCTATCGCTGGTTTTTTTGTGCGCGGGCCAGAGAGTGTCCTACTTGGACCATCAAGAAGTGGGAAAGCAGCCTTTGAAAACATTCCCGTGGACTTGCAAACTAAATCTCTTAGAAAGAATTGGATTTCGCTTCATTGAGAGCACTGACACCAAGAAATGTGCATCTCTCAGCGTTATTGCATATTGTCTGCGACCCGTGCAAGAGAGGGGATGCTCCTCACCTCCTACGCATTGGTGAAGACTGACGAAACCGACTGTGATGACCCGAGCCTGAAACACAAATCCAAGGACTCCTGGAACAGTACAGAGCTCCTAGATATTTCAATCAACCCAATATTGAACACATCCCGCCTAATGAGTCGATCAAACCAGAACGACTTCTTATCGGAGTATGATACGGCCAGCTGGCAGTACGAGCCCCTGCGCGCGACTTGTGCTTGTCTTCTGGCAAAATTGTCCTACGTATATGGGATATAGGAACTTGCGTCTGGTCCACCAAGCCTGCATCTGGTTCAATCCGGGCTCAATCAATTGACCATCTCCTAAATTCCTCTTGGTTGGGAAGTTCAACTGCGTTCATGCCATCATCTTGGTCTCCGGCACATGCTAGCACACCGTGTACATTATTTGCTCGGATGCAGAATAATAACCCTGATATTTTAATTAAGCCCTTCGACAAAACTCCTTCCTCGACAAGCCAAAGCGATCCTTCAATCCAGGAGTCGCAATACGTTTTCCGACATGGATTACATTCAACTATGAGGCTGGGGCTTCAATATCCTGTTTGCCGTTGCAAATACTCAGGCAGAGTCCTTTGAAGGCGACAAGCTCAACGTATGGTTGTAATAGCTCAAATGAGCTAGCAAGGGAGCAGCACACCCAGCAAACATCATAGCATTGCCTTGCCCTTCCTTAACCCTAGGAATAGTGACTCAGCTTTAGCCAATACAGTCCCATCAGCATTTTTCATGTCTCCATCGATATAATGTTTCGATCCTTTTATTTCTCTAAGGCTCGCGGTGACCAAAACAATCTGGGGCGTAGAGACAGGTTTCAGATATGTGACTTTGAGGTAAGCTGTGACCATGTCTACTATGGAAGGCGTATCGTCACTGCCTTTCTGGTGATTTCTCAATCTCGTATTGAATGTGGCTAAACCCCCCATTGCTTCATCGAGGATGGCTCCAACGATGCCCCCGTGAGCGATGTGTTGCCAACCATTGACACCGTATTCCAGGCTTACGAGCATCCTCACTTCTTCAACGTGCGTAGCTTCTGGCACGGTTTTCCGGTAGAAGGTTGTAATGGCTGATATGGTATTCGACGTCTTTAATGTTTCGGCAAACAAAGCATCTTCCGTGGAGCTTTTATATTTGCGAGACGGCGTAGGACAAGGAACAAATTCCGGGTCATTCAGTAGCTTGGCACACCAGGGTGTGGAAAGGAAAAAATCCCGCTCTTCGTCCATAATTTCAATGCAATTCGATGTTTGACTCTTCAAATTGTAATATCAGAACGAAAAGGCGACTCAAGGGCATTATCGAGGTTCGGAACACTGTAGGCCCGAGAATATAAAATCTTGGCGAACAGAGCTCTAGAGAACCCGCCATTAATCAAGCAACACACAACACTCACCCACTCCAAGCTCGCCAACATGTTCACCCGAAGCTTACAACGAGCACTACATCACATATCCTCACCATCAGCAACCACCATCCCACCAGCCTTTCTCCTCCCCTTTCGCGCTCACCTAACAACAACCACCACAACCACAACCACCGACCCAGCACCCCCCTCATCATCCTACAATCACCAACCACAGAAACACACTCCAACCTACATAACACCCTCACCACCACCCCCCCCCTCACCCCCTCGACAGCGGCATCCACA